>JAPIWU010310047.1:0-11728 GCA_037576205.1 Pyrocystis lunula | reverse complement strand
TGTCGTTGCCAGCATGCGTGAAGCAGCTGCAGCCGGCACACCGGTGTTATTGATTGCGCGGCGCACTAGTGCCAACGAGGCCTGGAAGAGCTTCACACGTGGGTGGAAGTTGTACGAGACCCGGCACTGCCTGTGTAAGTACATCGATACCTCCAAACACATGCAGTTCCGGCTCCTCACGACAGGACTCCCAATCAAGAATGCTCACTGCCAACGAGAAGATCAGACCATGAGATTCAACCGACGTGAGAGTGACCTGTATTCTGACATGTTGCTGACCTGGTTTCTGACATGTGTCTGACCTGCTCTGACCTTTGTTTGACTATATGTTGGCCGCAAAGCCTATCATTCACGCAACTAATGCGGTATACGACCCTGTTGCAGCAGCAAACTGTGGTATGATATCACCGCCCGAAAACCCGGCACTACTTGCGCAAAACATCAAAAAGATGATGGTATTATCTTCGGTTGAGAGGGACCGAATGGGAAGCAATGGCAATGTGTATGTTCGCGAAAAGCATAGCTATGAAATTTTGGCTAAACAGTACATGGATTTATTTAAGGAATTAATGGAACAATGACTTTAATTTTATTAAGCTGTATAACCGCTACAATACTAGTCGTATTTATTTTGCGCTTACTTCACCCCGTTGCTATTCGTGTGGGACTAGTTGATATACCTGGTGGACGCAAAAAACACCTGGGACCTATTCCGTTAATCGGAGGCTTGGGCTTGTTTTTTGGTTTTTCATTTACCCTGTTAACTTTGCCGGTATCTCTTGCTTCTTATCGTAGCTTTATGGCTGCCAGTGCGTTACTCATACTCTTGGGGCTACTAGATGATTTCCATGAACTCTCTCGCCGCTCAAGATTGATCGGGCAGGTCATTGCGGCATGTATTATGGCAATGTGGGGGCATAATATTATCTATGTGCTTGGTGACTTGTTTGGTTCACAAAATATATTTTTGGGGTACTTTGCGATTCCATTCACCCTTTTTGTTACCGTCGCAACAATCAATGCAGTGAATATGTTAGATGGTGTTGATGGGCTTGCGGCTAGCGTCTGTTTAGTTCAGTTCACAACAACACTGATATTAGCCATGTTAGGCGGGCAGTTCACTGTGTCGATAATTTTATTACTACTGATCTTTTCCTTGCTAGGCTTTTGGTTGCTTAACTTCCCCATTTTACAACGAAAAAAAGTGCAGTGCTTTATGGGCGACTCTGGCAGCATGTTTTTAGGGTTTGCTACGGCTTGGTTTATGATTCAGTTGTCTCAAGGTAGCAGTAAAGTGTTTGAGCCGGTTATCATATTATGGATATTGGCCGTGCCCTTGATTGATATGGCAACAGTTGCCTTTCGACGCTTAGTCGCCGGTCGCTCTCCTTTTTTAGCCGCAATGGATCATACCCATCATTTATTATTGGGATATGGCTTTAATCAATTAAAGTGCACGCTGATATTAACTAGTATTTCGATTTTATTTGGTGTTATAGGAATAGCTGCAAGTATTCTCCATATTCCTGATCATCTTATGTTCTTTGCATTAATGAGCGTATTTGTTCTACATTGGCTGTTGTCTAATTACTTTTGGGCTAATTTGGGCAAAATTCAACAACAAACTGGATTGAGCAACTAACAGATGAAAACTTTTTTTAATAAAGAAACCAGTATCTATTTGATTGCTGTTCTTGCAAGCGTCACAATAACCATGATTTCAACTGCATCAAGTAACTTCAATATTAATTTGGATGGAATTCTATATTTAAGAGTAGCCTCAACCTATTTGGAGCAAGGTTTTTCCGCCGCTTTAGCTGTTTATTCTTGGCCATTTTATTCTATACTAACAGCCTATGTACATAAACTTACCCACCTGCCTCTAGTCCCTAGCTTTTATATGGTAAACCTTATTTTTCAGGCGATAACGATTACTTTCTATATTGCAATTATCAAACAGCTGGGAGGTAATCGTCGCATACAATGGATAGCATTGTGTGTCATTCTGGTCTTTCCACAATTCAATGATTACCGACATTACTTGATTCGAGACTTTGGCTTTTGGGCCTTTTATATGGTTGCTCTGTATGCCTTTTTAAGGTTTGTCGATAATAAGCAATGGCGCTATGCCATAACTTGGAGTATAAGCATCTTACTATCATGTTTCTTTCGGCTTGAAGGTATTGTCTTTTTCATCTTTATTCCCTTTGTTTTATTCTTCCAGCGACCGCTCACATTTAAGCAAAAAGTGGCATTATTCAGTAAAGCTCAAGCCTTAACTTTACTGCTACTATTCATCATGTTGGTCTTAGGCTTGATCTCAGAGCGCTTGGATCTGCTTAAGTTTGGGAAGGCGCATGAGTTTCATCAGTTGATATTGAGCACCATTGAAATTATTCAACATAAATTTAACTTGGCGGTGTCTGCTTTGCGTGAGAGTGTATTAACTCATCCAGCCAAACGCACAGCTCCGGTACTCGTTCTTGCGGGTTTGGTGGGGCTTTATTTGTACAAGCTGGTGACATCATTCTCATTTGTGTATGTTGCTATAGTGATGTACGCATTGTTTACTAGAAAATTAAAAGCGAACCGCAATGCAATAGCTGTTTTAATATTCTTCATTGTACTAAACACTATTATTACTGCCTGCTTCATTAGCATGTTTTACTTTGTTAATAGCCGCTATTTAATTGCGATGGAATTAGTTTTGTTATTGTGGGTTCCATTTGGCATAGAGGGGATCTACAAGTATTGGCAGTCATCGATTTATAAGCCTATTACACACCAACTTATTTTTCCGCTGGTTGTTTTAGGTATGGGGTTCATGTTGGTTGATGGAGTTTATAGCTTTGGCTACTCCAAAGCTTATTTGCGTGAGACAGGCCATTGGCTAGCAACTCAAACGCCAACTGATAAAGAGATATATACTAACTCACCTCAAATTCTCTATATGGCGCGTGGGGCTGTATCAAGTTGGCGCCAAGACTATGATGATTTGCTTAAAAAAATTTACCAGGGTGGTTGGCAGGAATACGATTACTTAGCAATTAATCTAACCCACAAGCACTTAGATCAAGAGCCAAGGATTGAGCGCATAATAAACCAAAAACCTTGCAAAAGTTTTTCCAGTGGGCGTGGCGGCAAAGTCAATATTTATTGCATAGGCGGCGCACACAACCAAGAGCAGGCTATATAGACCTATGACAGCTGATATATGGGCGCCATTTTTTTTTGAACAAGGAATGCTATACGAGTCACTATCTCCATTAGCAAAAAAATTTCAACATTACCGAGAGTGGCCAGGCATTAATGATTTCATTTGTATTTTACAGGATGAGTTAAAATCGATTCAAATTAACAATAGGCATCCTTTGCTCCCTGTTCCTCAAGATACAATCAAACCAGAATTGTTTGAAGATAGATATGAGTCCACTATTTTTCTTAAGGGTGAGCTGCAAACTCGCCTCCATAATTGGCATGATTTTTTTAACTTACTCGCCTGGACTACTTTCCCATCAACTAAGGTAACGTTAAATAAATTGCAGTATCATTATCAATATGCGCGCCATCAAAAGCAAAGCAATGTGCGTACTCAGATTGAGAACACACTGACACATTTTGATGAAAGCGGTGTCATTATTGTTAGTTCTAATCTAGAGTACACTTCACTTTTAAAGGGGCATGATTGGTTTACTCTGTTTTATGCCAACCGTTCATCATTATTCAATCAAATGGATTTTGTGATTTTTGGGCATGGCCTATATGAACGATTCCTAAGCCAATTTGTCGGAGTAACTGGAAAAGGATTAATAATCCATGCTGAACAAGATTATTTTGAGTTAGACAAAGCCGCAAGAGTAAAGTGGTTAGATTGTCAGTTAGCATCAACCATTGTCAATTTACCGACAAACAAACCTGCAAAGCAACTATTACAGCCATTGCCCATCTTAGGGATTCCCGGCTGGCATAGCGGACATCAAACTGAAAAATTTTATAAGAATCAAGCCTATTTCAGGCCTTTAAATTTAGCGGGAGGATAATGCCTCGGTTTTGGGTGTGCAATCCTTGACAGTAATTAGAACTTCCCTACACTTAATTATTACATAGCACATGCTATAGCTGCGGAATAACATAAAAAAAGGACTTAATCATGATTGCCCAAATTGCCCGTCTTATTTTTGTCTTTACATCAGTGACACTCATTGCTGCTTGTGTCAGTAGTGGGTCATCACAAAAAACTGGTTATTTTTCCAACCCAAACTACGGTAACACTTACACTCTAAAAAATGGTGATGACATTATTGGCCGTTCGCATCAGGTTAAAGTACGCAATGGTGAGACATTAAGTGCTATTGCTTCAAGATATGATGTTGGTGTTCAGGAAATGAAAGATGCTAATCCAACGGTTAATTTTAAACAACTAACGGTAGGTGACAAGCTTAATGTGCCCTCACAATATATCTTACCACCAAAAAAATATCGTAATGGTATTGTAATTAATGTGGCTGAAATGCGCCTCTATTATTTCACGCCTGATGGTAGAAAAGTAACAACCTATCCAGTCGCTCTAGGGCGAGAAAAGTGGCGTACCCCAGCTGGTACTACCTATGTTGTGCGCAAGAAGGAAAATCCAAGCTGGAATGTTCCAGAATCCATTCGTAAGCACACATTAACGACTGAAGGTAAACAGTTACCCAAAGTTGTGCCTCCCGGCGAAGACAATCCTTTGGGTAAATATGCTATTTATCTTGGTCGCAGTGGTTATTTGATTCATGGTACCAATGCACCAGCTAGCATCGGTCGTTTAGTTAGCTCTGGTTGTATTCGCATGTACAATGAAGATGTGCGTGAACTCTTCCATAAGGTTCAACCTGGAACACCAGTGCATATTATTCATTACCCGAATAAGGCCGGAGTACGTAATGGAAAGGTGTATGTTGAGTCACATAAGCCAATTCATGATGATAAAGGTAGCTATAAAAACGTATCGATGGACGCTGCTATAAAAGAAGCAACTGCTGGTACAGCTGTCAGAGTGAACTCTGCAACCGCACAAAGTGTGGAGCGTAGTCACAATGGCGCACCTACGGTTATTGGTGTGAAAAGTTCATCGTAAAAATGGCTTTTTTCGCAGGATGGGCAAAGCGGTGTTTGCCCATCCTACCATTTGAGCCAGCGGATTTTAAACTCTTTCTTACTCCGGTATAATTTTTCCTCGCCTTGTGGCCGCGTTTTAAAGCGTCTGTGTTGCCACAAATATTGATCTGGATGTTGTTTTAAATCCTCTTCTAGCAACTGATTAAAGCGTGCTGCATCAGCAATATCATCTCCACTGGGAAAGTTGTCAAACGGCTCTTTCACAATCAATTCATAGCCCTTGCCATCAGGTAGGCGATGATAAAAAACTGGGACCACTTTCGCTTTGCCTAATCTAGCAAGGCTGGATGTTGCCGTAATACTTGCAGCTTGAATACCAAAGAATGGCGCAAACACGCTGTGTTTAGCTCCGTAGTCTTGATCAGGTGCATACCATACCGACTTGCCTTTTCTTAAGCTTCGAAGTAACTCACGAACTTTTTTGCGTGGAATGACTTTTCCTACATAGCTCGCACGTTTTTCTGTCATTATTTTATTAAAAAGGGGGTTACGATGGCGCCTGTACATGAGGTGATAATCAAATCGTAACGCCATTAAACGCCCAACTAGTTCTAAGCATGTGTAGTGTGCGCCACAAAACAGAACGCCGGCTTGACCGTCGACTAATGCTTGCACACTGGCCGGATATGCATAATGTGCGAGATGTTTTAAACGTCTATCCGGCATCCACCACGCCATTGCCGACTCAATCATTCCCATGCCAACGGATTCAAATGACTTTATGACTAGTTCTTCACGTTCGGCATCACACAGTTCTGGATAACATAATCTAAAATTAACTTCAGTAATATGGCGCCTGTATGGCGAGAAGGGCAAGGATGCTCGCCCTAAGAATCGTCCGAGTGCTAATTGCCAACGGTAAGGGAGAAGCACTATTAGGCGCAATACCCCCAATCCAAGCCATATTCCCCAGTAGCGAGGCGCAAGAAACTTCATCGATCCAATAGCCGCATAAAAAACACTCGCTATTGTTACCCAAGTAATGCTAAAGTTCAAGAATGAAACGTCTAGTCTACTTTATATCTGACAGAACGGGTATCACCGCCGAAACTCTTGGGCACAGTTTGCTCACGCAGTTTGATGATGTCGAGTTTGAGCAAGAAACCTTTCCCTTTATTGATACCAATGATAAAGCCCATGACATGGTGGTGGCTATTAATCAAATGTGCGAACAGCGCCAGGCAAAAGTACTTGTTTTTGCAACCATTGTTAACCCCGAAATTCAATATATCTTAGCAAGCTGCAATGGCTTGGTGGTTGATTTTTTCAAAACATTTATTGAGCCATTAGAGCTCGAGTTAGCCGTTAAATCATCCTACCATGTGGGGCTATCACATAGCATGGGCAACCGAAAAAGTTATAATGCGCGCATGGATGCTGTCAATTTTGCATTGAGTTGTGATGATGGGGTAGGAGTTCATCATTACCAAGAATGTGAATTGATATTGGTTGGGGTTTCACGTTGCGGCAAAACGCCAACGAGTTTATATCTTGCCTTGCAGTTTGGCGTTTATGTGGCAAACTATCCTTTCACGGAAGATGACTTTGAAAAATCGCAACTACCCAGTTTTTTGCAGGAACACAAGCGCAAGCTATTTGGCCTTACCATTGCGCCCAAAAGACTGCATACGATTCGTTCCGAGCGCCGCCCAAATAGTCATTATGCTTCAGTCAAGCAGTGCCAGTCAGAGATCAAAGAGGTCGAGGCCTTGTATCGTCGCGAGCAAATACCCTTCATCAATACCACGACCCAGTCGGTTGAAGAAATTTCAGCAACCATTCTCGCTGAAGCTGGACTTAAGCGGCAGTCTTATTAAGCGCGAGCACCGTGAGCAGAAATGGATCCCTGTCTTCGCGGGGAATGACAGACCGAGGGAGACCCGAGCTCTGCTTAACTGCCATTAATGAACTATAATTATCAATACACAACTACACATATTTAAAGGGGATTATCATGTCCTGTGATACGAAAGGCTTAAGTATTTGGAGTTTTGCGTTAGCATTTGGTTTGTGGTGGGGTATTAGCGTCTTCCTGCTGGGCTTGATGGCTTGGCTGTGTGCCTGGGGGACTCCCGTCGTCGTCTTGCTGAGCAGCGTTTATATCGGCTATAGCGCAACATTCCTTGGTACCCTCATTGGCACCCTATGGGCCGTGATAGATGGATTTATCGGAGGGCTAATTCTAGCTTGGTTATATAATTTATGCTTAAGCTGTCCATGTCCATTTAAGTGGAAATGTTGCAGTAAAAAGGACAGCGCAGAATAATATACATTAAATACAAGTTACTATGTGCTTACTTTGTCTTGATGCGTGAGATATAATTTTTGCATATTGTGTTTATAAATCGAAGCTGCTAGTATCCGTGCACTTAATATTTTCTTAATAATTACTAAAAGAATAATAAGGGGTGGATATGGGTAAGGGCGGTGGTGAAGGCAATGTGCGCAAGAAATCCCCGGGTGGTGCAAGTACTTCTGTTGATACTTCTGAACAAGTAAATATTCGCCAAACTGTCATAATGGGCCATGATGGCCTACCCCAAATTTATCGCTATGGTATCGATAATAACACCGCTGTCAATGAGTCCATACCGTTAGCGAAAAATCTAAGTAGTCTCACTCCCAAAAACATCGATCTGTTACGACACCTTCTTTGTCGGGGTTTACATTTAGGTGAAGTGGCTAGTTTTAAAAAACAAGATGAACCTAAGACTTTTTTGCAAAAATTAGATAAAGAGCTTGCAGGAAAGTACAAGGATTCGCTGCTACACCGTCTACTTAAATTTCGCATATTGACGGAAGGTTACCATTATACTGAAATTAAACAGCCACCACCTACGACCTTTGATTCTGATGATCTCAGAAATACAACGATAAAAGAAATGCGCCGGGTATTACCCAACACAGAAGCGGCTATTAATTTCATTAAAAGTTTAAACGAACCAAATCGATATGAGATTATCATGCTTGGTAAACGAATGTACTGGGACCTAGGTGGTGATACAGATAGTAAACTGTGGTGTAAGAATAACATTTCAGACTATGAGCGCTTGGATCACTTCAGACAGCAAGCCGTAGAAAAAGACGCGGAAACCATCATCGGCAATCGTTACTTTGGTTCAGCTGCTCATTCTTATAAGCAGTGGGTTGCTGACAACCTTTCGCTTGATAATATGGTGTGGGATGCATGCTCGCCTAGTGAAAAAAATATAGCTTTTTTAAAATTTATGGAGCGCAATAGCCACTCCGTCAATATGGGAGATTACTTTTCCTCCTTTTTCTGGGGGAACGTGACCAAGTGTCTGCCTTTAAATGAAGCTCAGTTAGATATTGAGCGCGAAGGCTCCGTTAGTAGTATCATTGGCAAGAGTCGTCATGTTGAAGCAGAAAAGCAGTGTAAAACTGAGCATACTGATTGGAAAGAAAAAACTGAGGCTGACAAGCAAATATTGATTGATGCCAAAAAAGGTGAACTTGCGCAAGGTAGGCGAAATAAAGCAAAAGAAGATTTACAAAACATTGCTAGCAATGACATAGCTGAGGCACATTTTCAGTTAGGCTTAATTTACCTATCTGAAGAAGGATTTGAAAACGCTGGAGCGAATTTATATCAAGCTTTTGACTTAGGCCACCCCTGTGCAGGCTTGTACTTAATACAAGAATTACCTGCTGATAAAATGTCTGAGCACATGGTCGCTCCGAGTAGTATCGGTGCCTTAAGCTATTTGATTCAGACAATGCAGCGCTTAAACCTGTATGATACCATTCTTAATGGCGTGTACGAGAAAGAACCTCAGAACCATGAATTGCTACCCAACTTGATACTTAACGGTTGGTCAAAGAGCACAATAGCGAATGCCCGCTTTGAACTGCATCGCCACTTCAAAAAACTTATCGATGGAAATCCCTTGATAAAAATGCAACGTTACTTAGCGGCTGCGCGTATGCGATTAGATGTTGATGATAAAAAAGTGACGCTTATGCAGGAGCGTTTTAATGACTTGCTGAGCGCCATAGAGAGGAAGTCAGAGTCAGAGATAAATACATATTTAGTAACACCGGTGCCGCGTCCACAAGCACCTGTTACTTGGTCTTACAATGCATGTCCTGGTCTTACAGCTAATATTGCCAGGTGCTTTATGCCTGAAAGACATTATCAAGATCCAGAAGGTCTAGAAGGTTTATTAGCCGAACTTAACGAAATCCAGAATAATCCAGCTTCGGAGCGTAACCTTGAGCAGGTAGTAGAAAGCTATAGAGAATATCAAAAGCTTGATACTGCAAGTCGGCGTAACCAAGGCAAAGCAGATAAGCAAGATGCTTGGCGATACTCATTTCCTACTAAGTATGCTCGAACCCGGTACTGCTTTGGTGCTTCGCTAGCCGAGATTGAAAAAATGCAGAATGATAGCTCCCTTACTAACCTTACTCTTATTGAGCAAATAGAATTTGCCTTACACTCATGCCAAATAATATCACCTGAAACTCACATTAATAATCGCGCGTCACAGGCAATTTCGGTAGAGGGGATTGAAAACGATCTTGCTCCATGGCACGAGATACGAAATTTTCTAGGTAATCTTGAAAAACCGGAAGATACCGAGATAGCCCGCTTGCTTAATCGATTTGTTCTTAGGGTAAAAAAATACATTAATGCGAAGCAACAAGAAATAGCTAAGAGCAGCCTTGAAGAAGCAAAAGAGACAGCTAGATTAATTAACGCGTAACAGATTTGCAATCAACCAATGTGTCATTCCCGCGAAGGCGGGAAACCATATTTCAGAGTGCATGAAAGTATCTTATTAGTTAATACGGTGTTCGGTAATAATAACCGCCGCGTCGTCCTAACATATACGGGCGATAATACGGATAATAACGGCCGTAGCTAAAACTACGGTATGGGTGGTAAGTTTCGAAGTAGTAGCTGCGAGGATAGTAAAACGCATAGCCGAAAGTTGCTGTGCCAATGCTGGCATCTCGGCTAGATTCATACTCGGTAAAACCTTCTTGATATCCCAATGTCGACATCTTGCTAACACTTCGGTAGCCAGTTGCACAGCCTGAAATTAAGCCTATTGTCAGTAGGCAGACTAGCAAACTGAGACATTTACAATAATGATTTAACATGCCTAATCCCCTGTGCAAAACATTACATCCATGTCTATAAAGTTAGCACAGTATTGAGCGGATGCTAGTTAACTATCAAGCCCGCTAAGATCATTCTATATAGACTAGCAAGTCCATTAACTCATAAACAATCAGATAACCTAAGCAGGCGGTCATAATATGCCAAAGACGGATATACCAATGATGAGATTGGATAGACTGCCAAATATTTTTTAATGAGAAACGTTTCATTATTTGATTGGCATCAAAATGTTCGTCCATGGGCAGCGCGCTAGAGGCGGTAGCTTCAGGAGTAATATTAAATAAAGGATCTTCTTCATAGAATCCAGCCCACCAGCCTTCCTGCCATTGTGTGTACTCAATAGAGCTTTTGGCGTAAGGGTTTGATTCATCGTTCACGTCGTTTTGAGCTGACTCATAGCCATCGAGCCATACTTCCTCAACCATCGGCAGATCAATATTTAATTTCAATTTTGCATAAGGTAACAAATCATTTTCAGACATAGGGGACTCCTCAATAGTCAGTCCATTGGTAAATAGAGCGGAGCATTTTGAAATCTTTGATGGTTCTTGAGTATAGTTCATACCCGTTATTTTGCAGAAAATAACACGAATTTATTTATTCTCTCTGGCAGAAACACAAAGGGCGCGAATCAAGGTACATAACCTGGCTGCTGGTTTACTTACCTGCTATGCTTAATTTGTGTGCTAAAAGGACGTGAAGAATCATGATGAAAAACAATGTAATTTCTTTTTTAATTATCTCATGCATATCCCTGGTGTTAGGTGGATGTATGTCTCCGTATCCTGACTACAGCATGATGGACAGCAATACGTTGAATGCAAACAAAGCCTCAAAGCCAGAGCCACCTAAGCGAACTTATTCATTTCCAAACAAAATTAAAGCTCCTGGACGCAAGCAATTCATTTATGACCCGAAACACTTAATGTGGGCCGCTTATAGCGCTGATGGCTATCTTGTAAGCCAAGGAGCTGGCTCTGGAGGCCGGGGGTACTGTTCAGATGTAAAAAGAGCATGTAAGACCCCAGTAGGCAATTTTAGAGTGACACGCAAGCAGGGAGCTGGATGTAAATCATCAAAGTACCCAATAGGCAAAGGTGGGGCCCCTATGCCTCATTGCATGCATTTCTATAAAGGTTATGCTATCCATGGCTCACCCGATGTACCAAATTACAACGCCAGTCATGGCTGTATTCGAGTTCAGCCAGCTGATGCCGCTTGGTTATCGAACAACTTCATGGAAGTAGGTACGAAAGTTAAAGTGCTTCCATATTAATTGACATTCTCACTTCCCTAAATGACGGTGTCTTACGGCACGGGGGATAAAGTGCCAGGAGCCAAGATCGAAACCATGGCTCCTGAGCTATTCTTGCCATCATCTGGCCTGATTATATTCTCCGCAAAAGTTTGCCCAATTGTAAC
>JAPIWU010310046.1:0-34831 GCA_037576205.1 Pyrocystis lunula | reverse complement strand
TCAGTGCGTTGGTCAGGACCGCGAGGACGCCCTGCTTCACGCCGCGGTCGGGCCCAGGGTGAAAGTCGTTCATCTCTTCCTGCACCAGGCCTGCCAGATTCTCCGACCAGTGCGCGTGGTCGTAGTTCGTCAGATCCCGGAGAATGAAGTCGAGGTCCGCCATCTGATCGGCGTCCTGATTCGCGGGATTCATGCTGATCGGTGCGTTCTCGATCGCGGAGACCCGACGCTCGTGCTCGGTGCGAGCGTCGGAGAGGAAGTACGTCTCGAAGCCTCTCGCCTCCCGGCGGGCCGGAAAGGAGTTGGCGTGGATCGAAATGAAGACTCCGGGCCGCTCTCCGGAGCACCAGCGCCAGCGCTTGTCTGCAATGGAGGTGGCTCGTGTGCTAGGTCGAGCGCAGGCCAAGGTGCGCGGCATGATCAGTAAGTGGCTGACGAAACACGTACAGAGCAGGAAGTTTCGCAAGCTGTTGCAGGGAAGCTCTGCTTAAGTCTCAATGCCCAGAGTTCTCGGGCTTGGGGACCACGCCCCTAAGACGATCCCTTGCGTCGCAGGTCCAGCGCATCGCGAATGCCCGCATAGCTTTCGCGGGTAATGCCATAACGGGCAACCAGTAACAACCAGACCACGTTGAACAGCGGCACCACGTAGGCATCCATCACGGCCAGGCGCAAGCGTATATCGTCGGTGACCTGATGGGACTGGGCGGATTCAGGCAGCTGCACCACCAGATCAATAATGAGCCCTGCCATCAACAGACCCGCACCGCTGGTGGCCTTGGACGAAAAAGTGATCACCGAATTGAACAGCCCTTCCTGACGGTTGCCGGTTTCCAGTTCCTGCAGGTCCAGGGTATCGGCCACCATGGAGGCGAACATGATGATCACAATCGTAACAAAGTAGGACACGGCCGCCTGGGTGCCCACCACCAGCGCCACCAGGCCAGCACTGCCTGCAGGGGGCGCCAGACCCATCAGTTTCAAGGTCACCGGAAACATGCTGACCAGCGCGATGGCAATGCTGCAGCTGATCAACAGGTATTTCTTATCAAACAGGTTCTGCAGCGGCAGCACGGTGAGGAAGGCCAGTAGTCCGCCGGTAATGGCCAGCGACATCCAGCGCAGTTGTTCACCGCCAAAACCCCAGAAGTAAGTGGTCATATAGATTTCCAGCGCCTGGCTGGTGCCAGACACCACCGCGCTGGCCAGTACGGCAAAAAAGAGAATGCTGAACTCCCTGTTCTGCATGGCGGCACCCACATCACTGAGCAATGTAGTGAGGCCGAAAGTGGGCGATTCCGCCGTGGGATGTTTCAGATAGGGAATCTGATCGCGGGTCAGGTAGGTAGTCAGAAAAGCGCCCAGGCCAACAACGATGGCCAGCATCAGGGCAAAGTCTGCATACAGGTCCGGGTTCAACTGTCCCTGGGGATGATCCTCGCTGGCGGTAAAAATGAAGGCAAAGGTAGAGAAAGTGAACACCAGACCCGCCACCCACACCACGGCGAAGCGGTAAGAGATAAGTTCCGAGCGTTCCTGGTAGTCCTCAGACATTTCCGCATAGAGGGCATTCCAGGGCACGGCGAACAGCGTCAGGCTGAGCCGGGTGGCAATGGCGAAAAAGCCCAGCCACCACAACAGATGGTCCATCGCCCACTGTGGCGGAGCGAACAGAAAAAAGATGCTGAAGGTGAGCGGCAGCACGGCGGCATACATCAGGGGATGCCGTCGGCCCAGCCGATGGCGCAGATTGTCTGAATACGAACCAACGATGGGGTCACTGACCGCATCGAAAACCAACGCCACCAGCAGCACCAGCGATGCGCTGCTGGCGGTTAGACCGAGCACCTGGTTGTAGTACAGCAGCAGAAAGGTGCGGAAGGCGTAATCCTTAATGCCACCCGGAATGCTGCCCAGGCCCTGAAAGATTTTGGTGCGCAGCAGAATCGGCCCTGGCCGCTCTGCACGCCGCTGATATCTCAACGGTGCATCGTTCACCCTGCCAACTGCACTATTGTGCTGACATCAATCCTGAAACTTCCGCTCATGTCGACACCACTCCCTCCCCGGTGACTGGACGTAAATACTAAAACGCGGTTTAATAAATTACTACAACGCGTCTTATTTATTCTAGAGAGTGCATGAACACCACATCGGTACGGGAAATGGCCAAATCAAAGCGCCGCTCAGACATTCTGCAGACGGCGCGCAAACTCATGCTGGCATCTGCAGATGATGGGTTTTCCATGCGCGCTCTGGCGGAAGCGGCGGGGGTCAGCTCGGCCACGCCCTACAACCTGTTTGGCTCCAAACACGAAATTCTGAAAAGGTTGCTGGCCGACGATCTGGCGTCCTATCAGAAGGCGCTGTCGCAACTGCCCAGCACCGGGGTCGAACTGATGTTCGATGCGGTGGGGCTGATGCGCCAGTTTCTGGATGGGCAGCCGGGCTTCTATCGCAACATCATGCGCGAGGTTAACGCCGACCCGGGCTCCGGCATGCGCGAAGTGGCGGGTGGCCCGCGCTACAAGCTGTGGCGGCAGATGCTGAAACAGGCAACGGCAGACGGCTATCTGGTGCAGGGCTTCGACCCGGATGCGCTGACCGTGACGCTGACACAGATGATCGCCGCCAATGTCCGCGAATGGGCCAGCGGTCACCTGGACCTGACCGAAATGGAAGCCCGCATCCGCTACGGCATGGCCATGCTGTTACTGGCACTGGCCACTGAAGCCAGTCGCGACGCGGTCCAGCAGCGCTGGCGTACGGCCGAGCAGGATCTGCAGAACTGCTGGCGCGCGGCGCTCAGCAAACGCCTGCAGCAGGACGATCTGGACGACGACGCACGCGCGATGCTGGTCCATCAGCTGCAATATTTTCAATCACTTCAGTCAGCCAACGCAGACTGATCCCACCATAATCAGAGGCAAACCATGAGTGATAACAGCCAGACCATACGCCGTTCCATGTTTCCCCAGGAGGGCGACAGCTGGGAAAGCATCGCCGCGCGGGAATTTCCCGATCAGGAAATCGACAGCATCGTTGCTCAACTGCAGAGCTGGAATATGCATGTCTTTATGCGCCCGGCCGCGCCGGCAGGCTCACCCCGGGCCGGCAATCCGATACTGCCCAGCGACGTGATATTTCTGGCCCCACCGGTGCCGGCGACGGCGAATGTCTGAAGCGGTGATCGCGGGGACCCGGGTAACCGCAGCTCAGGAGGGCGTGGCCGAGTTGGTGGTGCAGCTCAAACATGCCAATGGCGGCGTGTCCGAAGTCGCGCTGGACAGCCTGGCGACCAACGCCCTGCTGCTGGCCTGTGACGCTGAGGAACCTGCCCAACTCATCGGACACAGCTGGATGAAAGTCCGCGAAGCGCTGGCCGTGTCCTGGAACCGGTTTCACTGACAACACATTAACCGCTCTACACAGAGCGACTCGAATTGACAGCAAGAGAGGAAGATTACAGATGTACGATTTAGTCATTAAGAATGGCCTGGTAGTGGACGGCACGGGACTGCCCGGCTACGTGGCAGACGTGGCCATCAACAACGGGCGCATTGCCAGAATCGGCCAGATTCAGGACGCCGCCACCCAGACCATCGACGCGGCGGGCAAGGCGGTCAGCCCAGGCTTTATCGACCCGCATACTCACTTCGACGCACAACTGTTGTGGGACGGTTATGCCAAACCGGCATTATCCCACGGCATCACCACCATTGTGCCGGGCAACTGTTCACTGTCCCTGGCACCCTTGAAAGAGAGCCACCGGATGAAGCTGGTGGGTATGTTCAACCAGATCGAGGAAATGCCCTACAAGGCCTTTGCCGAGGGCGTGGAGTGGAACTGGGAAACATTCGAAGACTATCTGGCGCGCATCAGCGAAGCGCTGGCGATCAATGTCGCACCGCTGGTGGGTCACAGCCTGCTGCGTTTGTGGGTCATGGACGATGCCTCCATGCAGCGCACGGCCAACGACGAAGAACTGGCGCAGATGCAGGCGCTGTTACGCCAGTGCCTGGACGCCGGTGCCATCGGTCTTTCCACCAGTTTCGTAGACATGGACGAAACCCTGCAGCCAGTGCCCAGCCGCTACGCAGATACCCGTGAGCTGCATGCCTTAGCCAGTGTGTTAGGCGACTACGGTCGTATGCTGCAGATCGTGCCGGAGTTCTATGACGCGGATCTGACCATCGCCAGAGTCGATCAGCTGGCCGAGATCTCACTGCAATACGGCATCCCCACCACCTTCTCGCCGTTATTTGTGAGCGCAGACAATGTCGATGCGGTACAGCGGGTAATGGCACGGGTCGACGAGCAATTCGCGCGTGGGGCGCGGGTATGGCCCCAGGTGCAGACCCGACCCATCGACATCAGTTTCAGTTTTGCGGTGCCCAGTCTGCTGTTTATCCGCTTTCCCAGCTGGTATCAGATTATGCGCTTCGGCAGTCATGACGAGATCGTGGCCGCCTTCTCTGATGCCGAACGTCGTAAGGCGCTGGTGGCGGAGGGGGCCGCGCTGGAGGCCTTGTGGCCACAACTGGTGTTACGACAGGTAAACACGCCAGCCAATCAGAGCCTAGTGGGCAAGACCCTGGGCGAGATCGCCGAACTGCGTCAGACCACGCCGGTAGAGGCGATGATCGATCTGTCCCTGGAAGAAGATCTGGACGCGCACTTCCTGGCCGCTGACATGGGACACAACGATGATGTCGCGGTGAGCGCACTGCTCGGCCATCCGCGCGTGCATATCGGCGCCAGCGACGGCGGTGCTCACATCCTGTCGTTTTCAACCTACGGCGACACCGGTTACCTGCTGGGACATTTCGTGCGCGAAACTCAGCAGCTGGGGCTCGAAGCTGCAGTGAAAAAGATCACCGCTGATACCGCCGCCATCTGGGGTATTGCTGAACGGGGTCAGCTGCAGCCTGGCTACGTGGCGGACATTGCCATTTTTGACCCTGAGGCTATCGATCGCGGAGCGGAACACTTCGTGCAGGACGTACCCGGCGATGGCAGCCGCTACGTCCGCGATTCGATCGGCGTTGATACGGTGATTGTCGGCGGTGAAGTGGCCTGGTCCGCAGAGGCAGGCTATGGCACGAAAACCCGTGGACAGATTCTGCCCGGAGCGCGCGTATGAATCTGAGCGACATTACCCAGCGACGCGTTGCCACCAACGGCATTGAGCTGAATATTGCCGAACAGGGGCCGACGGATGGCCCCCTGGTGCTGATGCTGCATGGCTTTCCGGAATCCTGGTACTCCTGGCGGCACCAGTTTGCCCCCTTGGCGGCGGCCGGCTTCCATGCGGTAGCGCCCGATATGCGCGGCTACGGCAAAAGCGAAAAGCCCGAGGCGATCAGTGCCTATAATCAGGTCGAGGTCATGCGCGATATCGTCGGTCTCATTCCTGCGCTGGGTTATGAGACCGCCATCGTCATCGGTCACGACTGGGGTGCGCCAACGGCCTGGGGCTGCGCCTTGAACTACCCTGATAAATTTACCGCGGTGGGTGCCCTGTCCGTACCGTTTTCGCAACGCTCGCCGGTGCCGCCCATGGCCTCCATGCGCGAGATGTTCAAGGGCCAGTTCTTCTATCAACTGTACTTTTTTGAACCCGGTCCGGCAGAAGCAGAGTTCGAAGCAGACATTCGTACCTGTCTGAAGAAGTTTCTGGTGATGGGTGCAGGCGAAACCGACCTGGCCAGCCTGCCCCAGAAAGGTCCGGATGATGACCTGTTGAGCAGCCTGCCGAACCCGGACGAATTACCGCCCTGGCTGAGCGAGGCAGATCTGGACTTCTATACCGGGGAATTTACCCGCTCCGGTATGCGCGGACCGCTCAATTACTACCGCAATCACGATCTGACCTGGGAACTGACTGCAGATGCACCCACTGAAATCCTGCAACCCGCCATGTTTGTCGCCGGTGATAAAGACGGCGTCATCATGATGGCCGCCCAGGCGCTGCAGGACATGCCCAAGTACGTTAAAAACCTGCGTATCAGCGAGCTGATTGCGGGCATCGGTCACTGGACTCAGCAGGAAGCGCCCGACGAAGTGAACCGGTTCCTCCTGCAGTTTCTCGAGGAGGTCAGTTGATGAGTGAGAACATCGTCGTGGTCGGTTCAGGGATTGCCGGCATGTGTACGGCACTGGCCCTGGCCAACAAAGGCATGCACGTGACCGTGCTGGAGCGCGACACCCCGCCGCCGGAAGGTGATGCGGATCAGGCGTTCTTTGCCTGGCCCCGCCGTGGCGCGACCCAATTCCGCCATCCCCACGCTTTCCTGGGCCTGATGTGCAATCTGCTGGCCGATAACTACCCGGATCTGCTGGAAAATTTTTATGCCGCAGGCGCCCGGCGCGTGGATTTCTCCGAAATGCTGTCACCGGAACTGCAGCCCAAATACAAACCTGTACCCGGTGATGAAAAGCTGTGGGTACTGATGTGTCGGCGCGCCACCATCGAAACGGTATTGCGCCGCTACGTGGAACAGCTGGATAACATCCGCATCGTCAACAACATCACCATCGATGGTGTGATTACCGACCGTTGCGACAACCACCTGGTGATGCGTGGCCTCAAGGTACGGCGTGACTGCACCGAACTGATGGGGTCTGAGATTCGGGCCGATGTGGTGGTGGACGCTTCGGGACGCAACTCGCGCTTCCCCGGCTGGTTTGCCAAGCAGGGCGTGCAGATCAGCGAAGAGAACGACGACGCTGAGATTGTGTACTACACCCGTCACTACCGCTTCAAAGACGGCGTTGAGGAGCCACCCCGCAACGGTAAAGACCGACCGGGCGGTGATCTCGGCTACATAAAATTTGGTGTTTTCCCAGGGGACAACGGCAATTTCGCGTTGATCATGTGCCTGCACAACATCGAAACCGAGATGCGTGCCGCGATCAAGGATGGCGATAAATTCGACGCCATCTGTCGCAGCATTCCAGGCCTGCAGCCCTGGCTGAAGGAAGGTGATGTGGAGCCCACCACGCCCCCCTTCGGCATCGGTGATATCCGCGCTGTGTGGCGCCACTATGTGCAGGAGGGTGAACCGCTGGTGCACAATTTCTTCCCGGTGGGCGATGCCGCATTGCGCACCAACCCGCTGTACGGTCGAGGGTGCAGCACCGGCATTCTGCATGCGCACATTCTGGCGGAGGTACTTACCGGAGAGCAGGACCCGCGCGCCCGGGCGCTGGCATTCGATGCGCAGACCGAAGAGCGTCTGCGTCCCATCTTCGACACCAGCCTGCGGGAAGACCAGAACGGTATCCGTCGTTCGCTGGCCGCAGCGGAGGGCAAACTGGTGGAAGAAACGGATTCCTGGAAAAAACGCTTTGGCCTCGCCTTTGGCGATGCCCTGGCGGCAGCAGCCCGCTATAACATGCACGTCAACCGCGGCATGATGCGTACAGTCAACCTGCTGGAAAAACCCGGTGAATTTCTGCAGGACCGCAAGACGCGTCTGATTATCCTGCTGTACATGTTGCGGGGCCGCTCGCGCAATGCCTCGGCACGCATTGTGCGTGGGCCGGATCGCAAGGAAATGCTGGAAATGATCAAGCAGATGCCGGCGTCTGGTTGAGCCTGACAACGACTACCCGGCACAACACGAGCAGCCGCTACCATACACGTGTCAACAACGGCCTCTCAGCAAAGAACGTGGTAGGCTTCGCAGCTTGCATGGGAGAGTAAAACAATGAACAACACGGCCCCGGTCACTGAGGGAGGCAAACCGCCGACAGCCTTCTGGAAAAAAGCATTGCCATGGCTGATCACCATTGGCTGTTTTGCGTTTCTTTATACGCGTATCTCCGGACCCGCAGCAGCCCAGGGGATGAGTGTCCTCGGCTATCTCGGCAGCGTTTTCGCGGAAGTAAACTGGTTCGCCTGGCTGGCCATCATGATCCCTTACTCGATCGCCTTTTTTCTGATCGACTCGCTGATCGTGTGGCGCATCATCAACTGGTTCAACGCCAAGGTCAGCTACAAAGAGATCCTGCCAGTGCGCGGCAGCGCCTACATCATCTCCATACTGAATGAACAAGTTGGCAAAGGGGCGATGGCTCTTTATCTCAACCGGCGCAATGGTGTACCAGGGTGGCAGGTCGGTTCGAGCATGCTGTTTATTATGGTGTGTGAGCTCTTGTATCTCTGCGCTTGGGCAAATATTGGTCTGTTCCTGCAATACGACGCTCTGCCTCCGGTGTTTCGTGCCCTGCCCTGGGTCGGGCTTGGCATTCTGCTGATCTTCGGGGTGCTGTACGCCTATTTCCGTGGCTACATCCTGCCGGAAAATACCTTCCGCGATGGTCAGCTGCTGAAGGCGTTCAAAGAAGCAACGCTGTCCCAGTACCTGATCATCATCGTACTCAGATCACCCGCCCTGCTGCTGGCTGTGGTGATGTACAGCGAAGCATTGTCCCTGTTCGGCGTGGAGTTCAGTTACCTGCAGATGCTGGGTATTCTGCCGGTCATCTTCTTTGGCGCGTCCATCCCGGGGCCGTTCAGAGCGGTAGCCGTATCCCTGTGGGTTATCCTGTTTCCCGAATATCCCGCAGAAATGTCCGCCTTCGGCCTGGTCCAGCACAATTTCTTTATTCTGTTTAACGCGGTAATCGGCCTGTTGTTTATGGGCCGGGTACAAAAGGAACTCTTCTCCGGTAAGCCGGAGGTCTCTGCTGAGACAGAAGCTTCCGATAAACCGGAGGTCTCTGGTAAGACGGAGGTTTCCGATAAGACGGAAGCGACGGACTAGCTGAACTCAGACAAACCGGCAGGCAACCCCGCCCAGCAGGCCATAGTCCACGTGGATGGTGTCACCCGCAGTCACAGCTACCGGTGCGGTAAATGAACCGGACAGAATGATCTGCCCGGGTTCCAGCGCCACATTGTGAGGAGCAAAGCGCCTGGCCACCCAGCAGATACCATTGGCCGGGTGATTCAGTACCGCGGCCGCCAAGCCGGTTTCTTCGACCACACCATTGAGAGACAGGATGCCGCCACACCAGCGCAGATCCATGGTATCTGGTTTGATGGGGCGGCCACCCATGATGATGCCGGCATTACCCGCGTTATCCGCCACGGTGTCTTCTACCTTCCGGGTATAACCCGATTGCGGATGGCGCCGTTGGCTGCGCGCAGCGATGATTTCCAGCGCCGGCACCACATAGTCGGTGGCATTGAGCACATCGAAGATGGTGACGTGCTCACCCTCCAGGCGGTCTTTCAGGACAAATGCCAGCTCTGCCTCGATGCGTGGGTCACAGAATCTGTCTACCTCTATTTCGCCACCATCGGCGAACACCATGCTGTCCAGCAACACCCCGAAATCAGGCTCGCTGATGTTGAGGGCTTTCTGCATGGCCCGGGAGGTGTAACCGATTTTGTAGCCCACCAGGCGCTGACCGTCCGCCAGCTTGCGGTCGACGATGCTTTTCTGAATCGCGTAGGCCTCATCCAAGGTGATATCCGGGTGTCGCAGACTGACCGGATCTACAGGTGCACACCGCTGCTCCGCCTCATACAGTTCGTCTGCCGCGCGCTCGATGTCCTGTTTACTCAACATGGTCTGCCTAGGCCTCGTCCAGATAATCACGGATGTTGTTGATGTTGCTCTTATGCTCGGGCAGTTCGCTCATCTCGAAAGAGATCGCCAGCCCCTGGCGTTTTATGAGAGGCCGAACATTCGCCTCAAGCAGCTCGACCAGTGCCGTCTGTACCTGACTTTTTTCTACTGCCGATCGGCCCGCCCCCAGCCTGACCTCAAGATGCACAAAGGCAAAGTCAGCACGACCGTCAGCGATGTAATAGTCGTCACAAGGGTGCGCACGGGCACGACAACCAGCCCGGGGAAACACACCACTGGCCACCGCACATTCCACGATTTGCGCCAGCAGCTCACGGGGTTGAAAATCCGCCGCGGTCAGGTTGGTCGAATACTCAAGAATAAAGTGCGCCACGGCTAGCCTTCACGTTCTGACATGAGCACCGTACCAATGGTGCAGCCGACAGCAAAGATCGGAATGGGCTGGTAATAGTGTACTTCTGCACGCTGGCCGGCCGTCGCACCGGACACGGCGATATAGGTGCGGATCTCGAAGCCCCCCTGGCCGGCCTCCGCATAGATTTCCGCATCGCTGTATGACAGCAGGGCTTGTTTGTCGTTGCGTTGCCAGCGATCGAGGAAGGTCCGGTCCCAGGCCTCATTTATTTTTCCGGAGTCCGGCGTTGCCGGCCAATGGGATATGCCGCCGGTGCCAATCACGGCGATGCGTTCGGGCACCCCATCACAGGCCTTGCGCAAGGCTTCACCAAAAGCCCAGGCGCGATGCAGCGGGGTCAACGGTGGTCCCTGGCAATTGATATTGACGGGGATAATCGGCAGATCCGCATTGGGCACCAAAAAGTGCAGCGGCACACTGATACCGTGATCAAATTGCCACTCTTCGGCATAGGCGACGTCTACCTCGGCCATGATGCTCTGTATCAGCCGTTTGGAAAGCTCAGGCACACCGGGAAAGCAGGTGGGTGCAATGCCCAACCAGTCCGGGTCTTCGATGGGACCGGTGTATTCTTCCGCCATACCCACGCAATAGGCCGGCATATTGTTCATAAAGAAATTGGCGAAGTGTTCCGCAGCGATCACCACCAGAGCATCCGGCCTGCTGGCCTCCAGTCTGCTGCGCAGGTCATCGAAGGCGGCATAGAGCGACTGCACATGCGCCGGGTCGGCCATATCTTTGCGGCCGGTAATGCCCGGACCATGGGAACATACCCCGGCAAATACCAGGCTCATATGGCCCCCTTGCCGTCGGTGGTAGCGTAGATACCCGCGCGCACGTTGCCATGCTCCGCCAACGCATCGCGCATGGCCTGTATGTAGTCTGGCCAGGCATAACCGCACAGGGCAGCAAAGTGCATGAGAATCTGTCCGTTTACGCCGAGAATATAGAGCAGGCCGATATCCGCCTCCCTGACGGCCGTGGCTTCTTCTTCAGCGAGCTTGTATCTGCCGATCACCTGGTCTTTGTCGGCCTGGAACCGTTCCCGCATCTCAGCGTCACGGTTCAGTTCGTAGAGCAGCTTCTGCAGATAGTAGAGACTCATGTCAGGTTCTACCGCTTGCCCAGCTTGGGTACGTTGTGGGTACCGTGCGCGATGCACACATTTTTTGTTTCCATATAGAAATCAAAGCTGTAATCGCCCCCATCGCGACCTATGCCCGACATTTTCATACCGCCAAAGGGCGAAGGCAGGTTGCGGTTGTTTTCTGAATTCACCCACAGCATACCGGCTTCCACCCGGCGCGCCATACGCATGGCACGACCGGTATTTTCCGTCCAGATGTAGCCTGCCAGGCCATAATCGGTGTCGTTGGCCAATTGTACCGCCTCGTCTTCATCCGCGAAGGTCATGGCGGTCAACACCGGGCCAAAAATCTCCTCGCGCGCGATGCGCATGCTGTTGTCTGCGTCAACCAGCAGGGTGGGTGCCACATAGTTACCCGACCCGAGATCCTGGCGGCGCACGCCTCCCACCAGCACCCTGGCACCCTCCTCGCTGGCAGTAGCAAAATAACCACAGACCTTGGCGCTGTGATCCGCATGAATCAGCGGCCCCACTTCGGTCGTGGGATCCAGCGGATGGCCGACGGACAACTGACCCACCCGCTCTGCAACCGCGGACATGAACCGATCGGCAATAGAACGCTCTACCAGCAGACGACTCGAAGAAGTACAACGCTGGCCGTTGAGGCTGTAAATCATGACCACCACCGCGTCCAGCGCACGCTCAAAGTCGGCGTCAGCAAACACGATCACGGGGTTTTTGCCACCCAGCTCAAAGTGCACGCGTTTCAACGTGTCTGCACCCTGGCGCATGATGTGGCTGCCGGTGGCCGATTCACCGACCAGGGCCACGGCTCTGATGGCTGGATGTTCGGTCAGTCGCTTGCCGACCACTTCACCATAGCCATGCACGGTATTCCAGACCCCGGGCGGCACACCCGCATCAAGGGCGATTTCCGCCAGCAGACTGGCACTGAGCGGTGACAATTCGGCAGGCTTATGCACGACCGTGCAGCCTGCTGCCAGCGCGGGTGCTATCTTCCAGGTGGCCAGCATGAACGGCGTGTTCCAGGGCGTAATGATGCCCACCGGCCCGATTGGGGAGCGCATGGTGTAGTTAGTATGTTCCGGCTGATACAGCGCTTGCCCGTTTTGCGCTTCGGGGGCCTTATCCGCAAAAAAGCGGAAATTCTCCGCACCTCTGATGGCCGCCTGCTGCATGAAGCGTATGGGCTGACCACAATCCATGGATTCGACCAGCGCGATCTCCTCCGCCCGTTCGACAATCTTATCCGCCAGGTGATGCAGTATTTTCCTGCGCTCGGCGCCGCTGACATCGCGCCAGGCTGGAAAGGCGGCCTCTGCCGCAGCGCAAGCTCGGTCCATATCCTGGCAGCTACCCGCCACCACATTGCCCAGCGAAACGTTATCCACCGGTGATAAATTGGTAAACAGCTCAGCCTCGTCCGGCACCACCGATTCACCCGCGATCACATGTCCCAGTGGTTGCGCTTGGAAACGCTTGAGATAGTCTTCCGCTAGCGCGATATTCTGCTCGAACGCTGTAGCCATTAAAGCTGCACCTGTAATCTATTCGTGATTTAAAAGTTAACCTGTTAAGTATTATTACCGATCGCTCGAGGCATGGCAACGGACGTGACCGGTAATATGAGAGACGGTCGTTGAATGCATTTACTTAACGTGTTAATTTGTTTGCCGATTCTTTTGAGAGCCTGTCATGCGCTTCGTAAGCTGCAAAATCGACGGTGAAGACTGCTGGGGTGTCGTGGTCAACAGCGACAGTCCGCAACCGCAGATCGTGAACTTAACACCACACTTCAAGGGCGACCTGAAAACCGCCATCGCCACAGGCCGGTTGCAGGAAGCTGCCGAGTGGGCCGCTGGCCGCGAGCAGACGATCCCGCTCGCTGAAGTAGAACTGCAGGCGCCGATCCCCAACCCCGGCAAAATCATCTGTATTGGTGTGAACTATGCCAATCGCAACGCCGAATATAAGGATGGTTCAGCGCCGCCAGAATATCCGAGCGTCTTCATGCGCACGATCGAATCACTGGGTGCGCATGGTCAACCGGTGTGGCGTCCGCCGGAATCGCTGCAATTGGACTACGAGGGCGAGATCGTAGTCGTCATTGGCAGGCCGGGGCGTCGCATCGCAGAAGCGGACGCCTATGACCACATTGCCGGTCTCACTATCATGAATGAAGGCACCATTCGCGACTGGCTGCGCCATGCCAAATTCAACGTCACCCAGGGCAAAAATTTCGTCAACACCGGCGCCGTGGGCCCCTGGCTGGTCAGTGCTGATGAGTTCAGCGCCGAACACTACGAAAACATGCGCATCCGTACCTTTATCAACGACGAACAGCGGCAGAACGACACCACCGCTAACATGATGTTTCCGATCAAATACCTGATCAGCTACTGCTCGAAGTTTTATCACTTGAAGCCGGGCGACATGATTGCCACTGGCACACCCAATGGCGCTGGTGCGCGCTTCGACCCGCCAAAGTATCTGCTACCCGGGGATACGATCAGGGTGGTGGTCGAAGGCGTTGGCGAACTGGTCCACGGGGTCATCGACGAACCGCTGTCCGCCCAGTAGCGCACACGCACACGCACACGCACACGCACACGCAGAGGAAAATAGATTGCCGCCCACTGCCAGATCACCACAACTGCCAAAGTACAACGACGGCATTGCCGCGGCCCTGCTGGCTGCGCGGGAAGCCGTGATGTCACCGATCCGTCCGATTCTGCGTGCACACGACCTCACCGAACAACAATGGCGTCTGCTCAGAGTGCTGATCGACGCCGGTCCGATGGAAATTTCCAAAGCGGCTGCAGCGTCCATGATCATGGCCCCCAGCGTCACCCGCATCGTTAAAGAACTGGTCAGCCGGGGCTTGCTGGTCAAATCTACCGATGCGAACGACAAGCGCCGATCTAACCTGACCATCACACGAGAGGGGCGCCAGCTGGTACGCAACACCGCCAGCGAGACCGCCGCCCTGCTCGCCACCTACAAAAAGCAGTTTGGGGCCAGACGCTTTAATGCGCTGGTTACCGAACTGCAGGACTTTCAGAGCGCTATCAGTCGCACTTGACCGTTGTTCCAGGGTCAGTAACAGTAAGCCATGTTGCTGCGATCTACATTGCCGAGTCATGCGCTGGTGCCTGTGCTGGTGTGTGTGCTGGTGTGCGGGCTGATAGCCGGCCTGGGTTGCGCCAGTGCCGCTGCTGCGCAGATTTATCGTTGGGTGGACGAGAACGGCAAGGTCCACTTCAGCGATGAGAAACCAGCAGACAAAGCGGCCGACGTGGTGCAACCGGCCATTGCCGACCCGGCGCCGGAACCCGACGAAGGCGAGCTGCGGCGCAGAAGCTATCTGGAAAGCGCCAACGATCCCCGCTATACCCCACCGCCGAAATCCACTCCCAGGCAAAACAGCGACATCGACCCCGAGCGCTGCCGCCGCGCCAGGGTCGAATACGGCATTCTGGACGAACCGGTCCCTGCCTACCGCACGGCGACCGGCGAGCTACGTGCGTCGTGGTCCAACGATACTCATAAGGGTGAGCGCAGATATATCAAGGACAGCGAACGCCGCGCTGAACAACAGGCGGCCTGGGCACGCATGCACCAGTACTGTGAAGATCCGCAGGATCAGACCGCCTATGTGGATGCCTGGAATGATTATGTAGACAGAGTCTTCTGCGACGAGCATCAAGCCAGGCTGGAGCATGCCCGCACACCACGGGCGCGTACGCCACGCGGTGATCTGGAACGCATGGAAGCCGAATACCGGCGTAATTGCAGCTAGCTGAAGCTCTGCTGCGCTGGCCTGCGGCGACTAGCGCCCGGTATACACCGGGTCGCGTTTCTCCAGAAAGGCAGTCATGCCTTCTTTAGCGTCCTGGGTCTGATAGCACAGAATCTGATTGCGATTTTCTATCGCCATGGCTGACTCCAGGCTGTTGGCATCAATCGCCATATTGAGGCCTTCCTTGGTCAACCTCAGGCCCATGGGAGAGGTGGTCAGCATCTCTTTGAGATAAGGCTTTACCGCATCGCCCAGCTTGTCCTGGGCCACCACCTCAGATACCAGACCGGTGGCCAGCGCACGTTCGGCATGGATAAAGCGCCCGGTCAGCATAAGTTCGGCCGCGACCGAAGTGCCCACCAGGCGGGGCAGAAAGTAAGACGTGCCCATATCACAGGCCGACAGGCCGATGCGGATAAAGGCGGCATTCATGCGCGCATTATCCGCTGCGATGCGAACGTCGGATGCCAGCGCAAAGGCAAAACCACCGCCGCAGGCCGGACCCTGAATCAACGCGATGATCGGCTGCGGGCAGCGGCGCATGAGAATATAAACTTCTGCCAGATAGCCCTGGAAACCCCAGCCCTGCCCAACCGGCTTGTGGCCGCTGCTGTCAGGCTTACCCGCCGACTTGATGTCTAACCCGGCACAGAAAGCACGCCCGGCACCGGCCATCACCACCACTCGCGTATCGGTGTTCTCCAGCAGCGAAGAAAAGTAATGCCGCAGATCGGTCACCATCTGCGCATTGATGGAATTCAACGCTTCCGGTCGATTCAGCGTCAGATAATCGACCCCACCGTAATGGTTAACTTCGATGGTTTCGTAAGTGTGTTCGGTCATGCTCATGCTCCCCCATAAAACGCACAAGTATAGTCTGTTGTCTGCCCCCTAAACACAGGGCAAACCAATTCAGCGCTCCTCGTTACTCACTCTGCAGGGTATCCCCCGAAAACTTATGCAACTCAACAGGCAATAACGGAGCCAACTATGAAAATCCTGATCTCTCTCGCTACCAGCACTTTGCTCGCTGTGTGCGCTGCCAGTTACGGCGCAACCATCGACCCCATCGAGTGCCTCGTGTGTGACAAATTCGACCTGCAGATCGTCGAACTCAAACCCACCCTCAATGCCGTCACCCCTGATCCTCTGCCGCGCAGGGAGATTGGCGAATCACAGCAGGTCACCGTCAACTGGACCCTGCCCAGGACCACCGGAACCATGCTGCGGCAACGATTCTCGCTGTGTGTGACCGGTTCAGACCCCGCCGTGCGGTTGCATGATGGATGTGCGGCACTGCAGAACACCACTACGCTGGCCACCGGCAAGGAAGGCTACACTTATCAGAGCACAGTCAGCCTCCCGGGTACATTTCAGCGCTTCAGCGCCTACTTCTATATCCGCATGCAGCCAATCATTATCATCGGCAATGGCGGTTTTACCGCCTCTAATCTGGTGCCCTTCAACTGGCCATTGCATATTGCCGAACTGGAGGCCAGATCGGTGAAGGTAGACATTGGCCTGGGAGGCATAGTCACTGCTGAGCAACGGGTCACCAATCGAGGCACCCGCCCATCTGCGCCTTTTCAGAACCGCTATGACATGACCATCTGCAGCCAGATCATTGACCCCGCTCGTACCTGTCACCTGTCCAGTCCGGAATACCTCGATTCGCTGGTGGTGTTCGCCCAGTCCAGTGGTATCGCCGCGGGGGTGACGGAAAATCTGGCGGTGGACATTGCCAGCATGCTACCCGCCTCACCCGCAACGCTGACAGTCACCATTCGCGGTGATGTGGACTACTACAATGAAGTCCGCGAAGAGGATGAGTTCAATAACTTCGACTCCGGCACCGATACCCTCTATCGCTGATCTAATGCCGGATCGCAACGGGAACTGCCCAACGGTAGTTCCCGCTTTTGGTGATAGCATCGGAATGTTAGATTGGAGCCATGAGCCAATCTGTACCACCCCCCTCTGCCAAGCCGGATTCCGCGGAGCTGCCTCAAGCTCTGGCCGGCATGCGCATCTGCGATTT
Organism: Pyrocystis lunula; assembly: GCA_037576205.1. Classification (NCBI taxonomy): domain Eukaryota; class Dinophyceae; order Gonyaulacales; family Pyrocystaceae; genus Pyrocystis; species Pyrocystis lunula. The sequence continues at coordinate 17,869 of JAPIWU010310046.1, read as the reverse complement.
TACCGGTCAACTGGCAGGTGCCGGCGCCACCAAATGGCTGGCAGCCTTTGGCGCAGAGGTCATTCGCATCGAAGACCCGGTACGCCAGGGTCGCTGGGATATCCTGCGCGGTACCGGCCCTTTCAAACCCGGTCAGAGCGGACTGGAATACGGTGCGGGCTTCAACAATCACAACACCGACAAAGCCGGTATCACCTTGAATCTGCGTCGCTCCGAGGCCAAGCATATTCTGGTGGAACTGATCAAAGTGAGTGACGCTGTGACGGAAAACTTCGCCAAGGGGGTGCTGGAAAAGTGGGGGTTCGGCTACGACCAGCTGCGTGCGATCAAGCCCGATATCGTCTACGTTTCCAACTGCGGTTTCGGCCATGTAGGCCCCTACAGCGAATACAAAACCTGGGGGCCCATCGTGCAGGCTGTCTCGGGTCTGACCTTCAGCTCGACGCTCCCCCACCAGCCGCCAGCGGGCTGGGGGTATTCCTACATGGATCACACCGGCGCCTACTACATGGCCATGGCCATCATGCTGGCACTGCTGCACCGCCAGAAAACCGGTGAAGGACAGTGGGTAGACCTTGCCTGTACCGAAGCGGCGCTGTCTTTAAACGGTCCGGCACTGCTGGACTGGACCGTTAATCAACGGCCCATGCGGCAGGCGGTGCAACCAAGCTCCAATCGCAGTCAGTTCAAGCCGATGGCCCCCCATGGCATCTACTGCTGCCTGGGCGACGACGAATGGGTCGCGATCAGTTGTCGGGACGATGCGGACTGGGCAAAACTGGCGCAACTGATCGATGCAGCATGGACGGCTTCGTTTACCACCCTGCAACAGCGACTGGCAGACCAGGACCAACTGGACACGCAGATTGAGGCGTGGACCGCCGGGCAGACCAAGCTGGCTGTAGAACAGGCGCTGCGTGACCTGCCCATCCCGGTGGCGGCGGTGGCCCGTCCAGCCGAACGCATCAATGACCCTGCACACCAAGGACTGTGGCCCACCGTTACCCACTCGGCTATGGGCGAGGTGGTGGTGGATGGCCAGCCGGTGAAGTTTTCAGCCACGCCCTGGCGCAGCCAGCAGGGTGCGCCTTGTCTGTCTGAGCATACCCGCGATGTACTGACCCGCCTGTTGGGCTACAGCGATGAAGAAGTCACGGTGCTGTACGAGGAAGGGGTGCTGTGACGGTTCTGCAGGGCATCCGGGTACTTGAATTAGCCAACGAACGCATCAGCTTCGCTGGCAAACTGATGGCGGATATGGGTGCAGAAGTGATTCTGATCGAACCACCCGAGGGTGAAGCCAGTCGTCACTACCCGCCCTTCGTCGATGATGATGAAGGCAAGCCCAGTCTCTACTTCTGGCACTACAACACCAGCAAGAAAGGCATCATCCTCGACCTAACCCAGGCCGACGGACAGGACACCTTTCGACAGCTGGCGGCCAGCGCAGATGTGCTGCTGGAATCCGAACCTATCCAGCGCCTGGCTGAGCTGCAACTCGACTATGCAAAGTTATCCACCCTTAACCCCAATCTGATCCATATCGCCGTCACCCCATACGGTCGCGACAATCCACTGAGCGACCTGCCGGTAACAGATCTCACCATGATGGCCGCGGGCGGGCCGCCCTGGAGCTGCGGCTACGACGATCACAGCCTGCCGCCGGTGCGTGGCTGGGGCAATCAGGGCTATCAGACCGGCTGCCACTTTGCGTTTATGTCCATGCTCACCGCGCTGATGGCCAGAAACGCAGGCCTGGGCGGTCAGTTTATCGACGTGTCCATGGTCGCCGCGCTCAATGTCACCACCGAAGCCGCAACCTACACCTACCACGTCAATGGCGGCGAAGTGCAGCGACAGACCGGGCGTCATGCGGCGGTGCTGCCCACGGGCGAAACCCAGATGCGCTGCGCGGATGGAAAATATGTGAATACCGGGGTACCACCGCGCTTCCCGGATGAGTTCGGCAAACTGCTGGACTGGTTGCGCAAGCTGAAGCTGGAAGATGAGCTGCCGGAAGCGGTATTCCTGCAGATGGGTGCTGAGTGGCAGGGGCCTTTTGACCTTTCCAGAATCGGTGAAGATGACGAGATTACCGCCATCTTTTCAGCAGGCCGCATGGCACTGACGCTGATCGCCAGCCGCATCAGCGCCTACGACTTTTTCATCGGTTGTCAGAATGCCGGGCTGGCCGTAGGCATCATCTATAGCCCGGAAGAAGCGTTCGAAGACCCGCACTTCATCGCCCGGGGTTTTCAGCAGCAGGTCCCACACCCCAATCGAGCCGAACCGGTGCGTTACCCTGGCGCGCCTTACAAGCTCAGCGCCAGTCCATGGCAGATCTACGGCCCGGCGCCGGACTTGGGACAGCACACCGCAGAAATACTGGCCGCTCTGAAGGACTGAACTGCAGGGTGTTGCCTGACTCAGGCTTTAGAGCAACGGCACCCCACCGCGCCAGGTCTGCTGTACACAGACCGCAGTTAAGTCTTCACAAGCCCGCTGCCAGCTGCGATCCAGCAGGCACATATCAGCCTCGGCGCCAATGGCTAGGCGACGCCGTTCTGCACGGGGCGTCGGGCGCAGATAGCCGGACAGCGCCTCATCCGCAGACACGCGCTCGCCAGCGCCGATCGGCTGGCCCGAAGACGAGTGACGCTGTACGGCTGATGCCATCACCCGCCAGGGGTCGAGGGGTCCGTAGGGTGCATCAGAACTGGCCAGCACCCGCACACCACCGTCGAGCAGGGACTGATAGCGATAAAGATCCGGTAACTCCTGCGCCGGGATCGCCGCCAGATACTGATCACCTCGGCTGTAGATAAAGCCCGGCTGGGTAATCACCGGCAGGCCAAGCCCTGCCAGCTCTTCAATCAGGGTCGCTGGGATCATGCCGCCATGTTCAATGCGGTCCGCAGCCGACACACCTGCTTCACGCAGGGCAGCCACTGCAAATACACTTTCAACCCGACTCACGCAGTGAAAGGCCACCCCACGATCCTGCTGGTGGGCTTGATCGATGCTCTGCACCAGCTGGGTGAAATCAGGCAGGCGATCTTCGTCCAGCATGACTTTCAGATTGCCGTTCACATCGGCACCCATGCAGTTCACCTGCAAAGGCGACAAGACTGCCTTAAGCGCAGTTTCATCGGCTCGTATATTGGTGTGAGACGCATCGGTCAACTGGGTAACCCCGTAGCGGGCCAGTTCATCGCGCACCGCTTGCAGATTATGCGTCGTGCGTGCCAGATGCCGGTCGAGCCAGGCGTCCATGCGGAACAGGCGACCCGTGGCCAGGCCCCGACTATCCCGCTCCACACCCGGCTCACTACTGTCTTCAATGTTCAGTTCAGCCAGCGCGACATCATTCAGAATCCACACTTTACCGGACCGATGTTGAATACGAATGGGGCGCGCGAAACCCGCCAGTTCAGCCTGGGTCAGTTCACCCAGGGTCGACTCATGATAACCAACACAGCGGATCCAGCCCTGTCCGGGCTGGCTGGCTAACAGAGCACGCAGGGCAGGCAGGCCGTCGACCGCTGCCGGACCGATGTCTACTGAGGTTTCCAGCGCGGCATAGGCACGCACATGCAGGTGGTGATCGGTGAGACCAGGCAGCAGCGCACACTGGCGGGCATCGATCACCGCTACCCCGGCAGAAGGTTGCAGCTGCCCCATATCGAGAATCACATCGCTGAACAGCACATCAACCAGTTGCCCTTCCACCTGCGCGGATTTGAGCAACACCGGGGATGTTGCGTTGTGGTTATACTCCGTCATATGGCGGAGTTAATCAGTTTCGAACACTACCTGGCAATGCTCGCCCAACCTGCGTTACTGGAAGAATACAGCGTGGTCAGCGACAGCCCCTATCTGTGCGTGTCGTTAACAGGTCATGAAACGGAAACGCTGCCGCTCAATCTTCAGGGTCGGCTGCCGGCCTGTCCAGTGATCGGCGTATCCGACTATGTGGACAGGCTGCCTCAGAGGTCGCCGGTAGACCTCTGCATCACCGAACTTGAGGCCGAGCAGGTGATCAGCGTGATCGATGCTCAACCGTTGGCCTGCGCTGCGCTGGTGCAACTTCTGCGGCACAACGAAACCGCAGATCTGAGCGATGGTCTACTGGCCGAGTCCATGTGCTACTCCATGCTGCAGCAGAGCACCGGCTTTCAGCGCTGGCAGCGTGAACATGGTCAATCGACCAGCAGACCTGACTCTGAACCACCGCTGTTGACCACCCAGCAGGGCGGAGTACTGCAGCTAACATTCAATCGCCCACACGTACACAACGCCTATTCCATGACCTTGAAAGACGAATTATGTGCCGTTTTAGCGACTGTTTATGCCAACCCGGATATCGAGTGTGTTCGCTTGTCAGGCAACGGGCCTTCTTTCTGTGCCGGGGGTGACCTGTCGGAATTCGGCCAGGTGACTGATGCTGCCAGCGCCCATCACAGCCGTGTTACGCGCAGTGCAGGCGCGTTGCTTGCCCGCCTGCCCTGTCGCAGTGAAGCACAACTGCACGGCGCGTGTATCGGTGCAGGTATTGAAGTGCCGGCCTTCGCCGACCATGTCAGCGCCCGCGACGACAGTTATTTCCAATTGCCGGAAATCGCCATGGGGCTGGTACCGGGTGCAGGGGGAACCGTCAGCATCAGCGCACGCATCGGCCGTCAGCGGACCAATTGGCTGGCTATTTCAAATCAACGTCTGGATGCACCGACCGCGCTGGCCTGGGAGCTGATCGATGCCATCGACGGCTAGCCCTCAACGGTCTTTGTCAGCTCAGCCTTAACAACCCTGCGCAACAGCTTGCCGGTTTCGTTATAAGGCAGTTCTTCCCACACCTGCATAAGCTGAGGTACGCGTGAACTGCGCATGTGTTCACGCACGAAGGCCTGCAGCGTTTCGATTTCGATGTTCTGTCCCGCTTTCGGCACCACCGCTGCGGCCACGCCCTCGCCCCACTGCTCATCGGGGATACCTACCACAGCCGCATCACTCACTGTGGGGTGAGCCAGCAGTACATCCTCGATTTCACCTGGCGAGAGATTTTCACCACCGCGTACGATGACATCGTCCGCGCGACCTTCCAGAAACAGGTAGCCTTCCTCGTCCATGCTGCCTGCGTCACGGGTGGGGAACCAGCCATCGGCATCGACCACACTGCCACGATCTTCATATTCGCCGGATACCTGTTCGCCGCGCACATAGATCTCACCCCGCTCGCCAGGGCCCAGCACGCGGCCTTCTTCGTCGCGGATCTCCATTTCAATGCCCGGCAGCGGCTGACCCACAGACACCAGGCGACGGCGCACCGCTTCATCATCACTGGCCACCGCGATACGATGGTCTTCCGGACTCAACAGGGTCACGGTGGAACTGGTTTCCGTCAGTCCGTAGGCGTTGGAAAAGTTAGTGTCCGGGAACAGCGCCATGGCGCGTTCAATCACGCTGAGCGGCATCTTGCCACCGCCGTAAGACAGATTTTGCAGATGCGGCATATTGGCCGACGACTCGCCTTCCAGCGCTTCAACAATACGCGCCATCATGGTCGGCACCACAAAGGCGGTGGTTATGGCATGTTTACGGCAGAGCTCAATCCAGGTTTCGGCCGTAAAGTTAGGCAGTTGCACAACATGCCGCCCGGAATAGACCGAGCTTAAAATCGCCGCGATTCCGGCAATATGATAAGGCGGTACACACACCAGCGCGGCATCGCCCTCGGCTGCGCCGGCAAACTCTACCGAGCCAAGAATGTACGACACCAGGTGTTTGTGACGCAGTACGGCAGCCTTGGGTATGCCTGTGGTGCCACTGGTGAACAACAGCACCGCAATGTCTTCCGGATCCATGCCCCAGGACTCAACCGGTGCCAGCGTGTGTCCAGCGGCATCGACAAAGTCCGTCGTACTGCTGGCGCTCACATCCGGCACCTGGCCCAGGGTCGCCACCCGGTCCGGTTCGGTGATCAGATAGGCCGGTGTAACCCGCTTGAGCAGCGCTTCAATCTCTTCATCGGTCAGCCGATAGTTGAGTGGCACATAGGGTACCCCTGCTGCCGCGCCGGTAAAGAGGCCCAACGGTGTACCCAGATTGCTGACATCGAGTTTAACCAGCCGCGATGCGCCATTGGCCTGCACGCTGGCCGCCCGTACTTTGGCCGCCTCGAACAATTCTGCATAGGTGAACGACTGGCCGGTACTGCCATCGGTGAAGGCTGGACGGTCTGGAAAAGCGCCACTTGCCATTTCCAGCAACATCATGATGTTCATTGTGTTCCCCTGCTTCGTACTGCCCTTTCGAGCAACCATTGTATGTTATTGCCCAAACTTGACAATGGTGTCCGCGCCGCTGAATCTGGCGGCTGACATTCAAACAGGGGGAAACATGCAGACAGGTATATCTATAGGTTCAGCCTACTACAACGGTGAAGATTGGGACCAGCTGGTGGAGTACACCATGGCGGCCGATCGCATGGGTGTTTCGCAAGCCTGGTCCGCCGAAGCCTGGGGCATGGATGCCATCGTGCCGCTTGCCTATCTGGCCGCCAGGACTGAGCGCATCAAACTCGGCACCGGCATCATGCAGATCAGCTCGCGGGTGCCTTCGATGATCGCCATGACCGCCCAGAGTCTGGACACGGTGTCCAAAGGCCGCTTCATTCTCGGCCTGGGCGTGAGCGGACCGCAGGTGGTGGAAGGCCTGCATGGTGCAGCCTTCGCCAAACCGCTGTCGCGCCTGCGCGAGTGTGTTGAAATCCTGCGTCTCGGCCTGGCCGGGGAAAAACTTGCCTACGAGGGCGAGCACTACCTGCTGCCGCGACCGGGTGGTGAAGGGAAGGCCATCCGCCTGTCGCAGCCACCGCGACCGGAGCTGCCTATTTACCTGGCAACCCTGGGTCCCAAATCTCTGCAGATGACCGGTGAGCTGGCCGACGGCTGGCTGGGCACCTGCTACCTGCCGGAACATGCCGATGTATTTCTTGATGACCTGCGGGCAGGCGCTGCCAGAGCCGGGCGCAGCCTCGCTGATCTGGACATTCAGGCTGGCGGGTATTTTGAGATCGGCGACGATGTCGAACGTCTGATTGCCGAACGCAAACCCGCTCTGGCCTTTACCCTGGGCGCCATGGGCTCAGCCAAGACCAATTTCTACAACGATGCCTTCTGTCGCGCGGGCTTTGAGGGGCCCGCCAAAGACGTGCAGAAGCTGTGGGTGGACGGCAAGCGCGATCAGGCTATTCAGCAGGTACCGGATGAGTTGGTACTGATGGCCAACCTGATCGGTACCGAAGATATGGTCAAAGAGCGCCTCAAGGCGTTTCGCAACTCCGGTGTTAATACCCTGCGTCTGGGTACCGGTGGCAATACCTGGGCTGAGCGCACGGAAGCGCTGGAAGAGGCTATGGATCTGATCAACCGGGAAGCGCGCGACGGTTGATTGCGAGGAAGCGCCGATATAGCCTCAAATGCTCAGCGCGTCATCCGGGTTCTGTGGCCCTAGCTTAGCTTGACCGGCAGACTCTGGTAACGGTGCCAACCGGGCATCGCCACCGCCTTTAACTGCTCACGTGGCACGGCCAGCTCTATTTCCTGCGCCCGCTCCAACAGGGTGGTAAACGCCACCTTGGCTTCCATACGGGCAAGGAAGGCACCCAGGCAGAAGTGAGCACCCTGAGAAAACGCCAGATGCTTGTTGGGATCGCGGGCAATATCAAAGACCTCCGGATCTTCGAATACCCTCGGATCCCGGTTGGCAGCACCCAACAGGGGCATCACCGGCCAGCCTTTGTAGATGGTCACACCGCGCAGCTCAATATCTTCCAGGGCGTAGTTCATTTTGGTGCCGTGCACCGGGCCGGCGTAACGCAATATCTCTTCAACTGCCGAACCCATCAGTTCCGGGTGAGCGCGCAGTCTTTCCATCTCCTGGGGGTGATCCAGCAGCGCGATCACGCCATTGGTGACCAGATGTACGGTGGTTTCAAATCCTGCCACGATGAGCAGAAACACCATGCTGACCAGCTCATCTTCGCTGAGCTTATCCCCTTCTTCTTCGGCGTGAACCAGCTGGCTGAGCAGGTCGTCGCCAGGATCTTTACGTTTGCGCTCGATCAGTTCACGAAAAAAGGCCACCGTTTTACGCAGATCCCAGGCTACCGTGCGCAGAATCGTCCAGCCCGTGAGCCCCTCACTCAACACACGTACACTGTTCTGCACCCTGGACATGTCCTGCGCATCCACACCGACCATTTCACTGATCACCCGGGTCGGCAATGGCAGAGCGAAGTCTTTCTGCAGATCTATGTGCCCAGCGGCCAGGCAGGTATCCAGCAGCTCATGGCAATATTGCTCTACCCGTTCGGTCATGCTCGCCAGACTCTTAGGCGCAAATGCTTTCTGCACCAGACTGCGCAGCCGCCGGTGTTCCGGATCGTCGGTAACGATCATGCTGTTGGCCAGAAAGGACAGAGACTTCGGCACTGGAATGGGGAACGGCATTTTAGAGCCACCGGTCGCGGTTGAACGATCGCGCACGAACCGGTCAGATTTCAGGACCGTCAGACAATCTTCATAACGTGATGTGACAAACAGATTCACACCCATGATACGCGCCCGATGGACCGGCAGATGCTCACGCAGATAGGCATAGTAAGCAAACCGGTCAGCCGCAAATTCGGCAGAGTTCAGTCGCAGTGGCTTATTGGCCGGAATGTGTATCGCGTTCATCCGGCAAACCGTTGCTGTGCTCTCAGTTTCGCTTTGCGTGCTTCCTCTTCCCGGTTCTTCGGCGGTGCCTGGGTAGTCAGTTGAGCCAGCAGATCAGTAACCACCTCACTGATACGTTCTACGGCGTCGTCAAATACCGGCTGATTGACCTTGGAGGGTCGGGTGGTACCACTGAGCTTGCGCACGAACTGCAGCGCTGCGGCATGAACTTCCTCCGCGTTGGCCGGCGGATCGAAGTTATGCAGTGTTTTAATATTTCGGCACATGGTTTTTCTCGTTACCCATCTTGAATTGTCCGGTCGCTTTCGCCATTACCAGTTGCTGTTCCAGCGCGTCTCGGCCCGCGACCCGTGTGCAGAATTGTACCGCCTGGCGGCCGCGCAGGGTGGTCACTGTGCGGCCTTCAAAGCTGATGGTGACCACATCGCCCTTACGCTCCTGATAGGCGAACGGACAATGCGCCAGAGGATGTTCATCCACCATAACAATACGTCCGGTCGCCGTCGCTATTAACCGTCACCGCCCACACTGCGGCTGCTTTTCTCTTTTGCGTATTCAACACTTTCACGCGCCTGGTCACGAATGCGATCCCAATCACTCTGCTTGCGACAAACCCGCTCGGCGATGCGCGAACCGGTCACTTTCTGGCGTTTGCAGACGCGCTTGTCTTTTTTTCTGTCCTGCTTGGCCACTTTCGCCTTGGCCTTGCTGTCTGCAGCTTCATCCACCTGCGCCAGTTGCAGCGTGCCACTGTCAGCGGTGGTACTGACCGCAGGCACATCGGCGTAGCCAGCCGACATCGAAGCCAGCGCTATCGCACAAGAGAGGGTCAGGACGGATCGTCTAATCGGACTCAATGTACTTCTCCACAAAAATTTTGTCGGGGCAATCTACACCCTCGGTTGGAGTTTGCAAGATAGCAACAAGTGGCTTCAGAGTTTGACCATACCACCATCCACCATCAGCGACTGTCCGGTGATGTTCATGGCGGCCTGTGACACCAGAAAAACCACCGCATTGCCGATGTCTTCTATTGTCTGCTCTCGGCGCAGAGGCGTGGTGTCGAAAATGTCCGGATAGTCACCGCGCGCGATGCCTTCGAACCAGGCACGAGGATCCTGACCTTTGAAACGCTCAACGTGCGCGACCACCCGTTCTGCATTGGCTTTCCAGGCATCGGTATAGACTATGCCCGGGCACACTGCGTTGACATTTATGTTTGCCGGGCCGAGCAGTTCAGCCTGATTCTGGGTATAGCTCAACAGCGCGGCCTTCATGGCGCCATAGGCAGGGGGTACGAACATCTTCAGTGCCTGATCGGTCATCGAGGTTCGAGCCGCAATGGATGAGACATGCACGATCTTGCCCTGCTTGCGCTCCAGCATATGGGGTACAACCGCTTCACTCATTAACACGATGGGCAACAGGTTCTGCCCGTAGAGTGAATTCCACATGGCCATATGGCCACCCAGTTCATGCTTCGGTGGCTGCACTGCGTCTTTGGAACCCGCACCTACGTTGTTAACCAGAATGTCGATCTGACCCCACTCGCTGAGTGCCTTGTCGCGCATGGCCAGTATGGTGTCCGGGTCTGTGATGTCGCCGACAAAGGGTTCGGCCTTGCCACCCGCCTCCTCGATCAACGCGACGGTCCGCGCAGTAGTTTCGGCACCATAGGAATTGACCAGTACAGTCGCACCGGCGGCAGCCAGCGCGCGTGCGATACCCTGACCAATTCCCCGCCCGGCCGCCGTGACTAACGCCACCTGATTTTTCAGCGCCGTCATGCTGTCATCCCTGCATCCACGACAAACTCCGCGCCGGTCACGTAATTGGCCTCATCCGATGCCAGATAAAGAATACAGTTGGCGATGTCCAGGGGCTCACCATGCCTGCCCAGGGGAATGCGGGCGCTGCTCACCTGCAGACCCGAAGGGTCATTAGCACCGGTTGCCTGGGCCTGCATATTGGTCCAGATCACGCCAGGGTGAACTGAATTACAGCGGATGTTGTATTGCGCCGCTTCCACCGCGACGGCCTTGGACATGGTACGTACCCCGCCTTTGGCCGCGCCGTATGCAGTGCAGCGCGCCAGACCGGTGATGCCCGCCACCGAAGAGAGGTTGATGATGCTGCCACCGCCGCGCTTCTTCATGGCTGCAATGGCGGCCTGACAGCCGAGAAAGACGCTGGTCAGGTTGACTTCGATCTGCCGATTCCACTGCTCCAGGGTCATCTCTTCCAGCGGTACCAGCACAGCAATACCGGCATTATTGACAACAACGTCAACGCCCCCGAAGTGCTCCTCGGCAGTCGCCATCACGGTATCCCAATCACCCGGTTGCACCACATCATGGTGCATCGCCATGGCCTCACCTCCAGCCTCGTTTATTTCCGCCGCGCACGCCTGCGCACCAGCCAGATCGATATCGGTCACCATCAACCTGGCGCCTTCTTCCGCCAGACGCAGCGCAGTGGTTCTACCCAAACCGGGGTTTGAGGCCGCACCGGTTACCAGCGCTACTTTTCCTGCCATTCTGGCCATGCTCTTCCCTTTATTTCATTAGCTGAGGGGTTAGATTAGGATAGAACGCTCGCTAAGACCAACCGCAAACACGGAAACCTGCCATGGCGAACCCGCTGAATTTCGATCTATCCGGCAAAGTGGCCGCCGTCACCGGGGGCAGCCGCGGCATCGGCCGCGGTATCGCTGAAGCGCTGCTCAAAGCAGGCGCCAGGGTAGCGATCAATGGCCGCAATAAGGAAAAAGGCGATCAGGCCCTGGTCGAAATGGCAGCAGGCGACAACGCCATATTCCTGGCGGGCGACGTCCAGCAACAGGCTGATGTGGAAGCATTTATCGATGACACCATCGCGCACTTCGGACGGATCGACATTCTGATCAACAACGCCGGTGGTTCGTCCGGTTATGCACCGGTTGCCGAGCTCAGCGATGAGGCCTGGAATACCGCTTCAAACTGGATTCTGAATTCTTGCTTCTGGGCCACCCGTCGCGCCCTTCAGGACATGCAACAACGCAAGTGGGGCAGAATCATCAATGTCTCTTCCGTCGAAGGCCGTCAGGCTAACAAGGCCACCGTTGCCCACTACATCACCTTCAAGCACGCCATGAATGGCTTTACCAAGGCGTGCGCTTTTGAGTACGGCGAACAGGGGATTACCGTGAATGCGGTGGCCCCCGGTGGCGTGGAAACAGACATGATGCTGGAACAGGGGCCGCTGGCAGCGGAATCCATGGGCATTACGTATGAGGAACTCAAAGCCAGCTACGCCCAGGACTCGGCCATTAAACGTCTGGTGCTGGTCGATGAAGTGGCCGCCATGACCCTGATGCTGGCATCGGACCTTGGTGCCGGCATCACCGGCGCCATTCTGCCCATCGATGGGGGCAGCGCACTCTAAGTATTACCGGCCCAGGCGCGGGCACTCTGCAAGGCACCACGATAGTGGCGCAGACAGAAGCCCAGGCAGATCACCGCGATGGTGTAGTTGACGACGGCGAGAATTGAGATGGACTGGCCCAGCGCCAGCGGTGAGGCGAATATACGGTCACTCATATAGGCAGGTAACGAAGGAGCAAACGTATAGGAGAGAAAGTTCACCGCAATCAGATAGAAGGCCACCATCTGCCCGCGCAGTTCGTTCGGCGACACTGCCTGCAGCGTGGCCATGATCAGTCCGGGCGGCATGGCCATGCAGAAGGTCACCGGAATGAGCAACCCGATGGCCACCCAGGCGTTATCCACCCAGGTGAGAAAAGGTGCACAGAGCAACAGCACCACCGTGCCGTAAAGCACCACACGTAACGTCGCGTCAGGTTTTCTCGCCATTAACGCACCCGCCCACAGACCACCGATAACGCTGCCAGTTATCCCGACCACCATGGCAATGGAGCCGTAGACCAGACCGATCTCGGTACGCGACCATTCATGATTGCGTACGTAGTATTCCACCAGCCAGGAAAACAGCGACCAGCCCTGGGTGGCCAGACACAGATAGGCGGTAAACAGAAAGAAAAAGAACCAACGCCGGGTGCGCACAAATTCCCACACCTGGGCAAAGCTTGCGCCTTCGCCAGCGGCGTTCATGGCGCCGGTACGCGCAGGTTCCCGCAGACGCCAGGCGGCCAGCGCAATCAGCAGGCCCGGTGCGCCCACGACGATGAACACCATCTGCCAGGAAAACAATTCACCAAACAGGGGCAGGACAAACTTGGGTGCCGCTTCCAGATAGTCGATCAGCGGACCACCCGCGATGTTGGCCAGACCCTGGCCGATAAAGGGGGCCGAAGACACGACGCCAATGGCCAGCGGCAGCCGGTCCGGGGTGAAGTAGTCGGCCAGACTGGAGTTCGCTGCTGGACCCAGGGTAGCCTCGCCAACACCGACACCCATGCGCGCCAGAAACAGCTGCCAGTACTGACTGGCCGCGCCACACACCATGGTCAGCACAGACCAGCTGAAGATGCCTGCGGCCATCAGGTTTTTGCGATTGTAGCGGTCTGCGATCCAGCCCGCCGGATAGGACAGAATGCTGTACAGGAAGGTGAAGGCAAAGCCCATGATCAGCGACATCTGCAGATCGCTGATACCGCCGAGATCGCGCTGCACGGGTCCAACCATGACGTTGAGGATCTGCCGATCGATGATGGAGAAGGTGGAAGCGAGGGTCAGCACACCCACCACGTAGACCAGATAACGCCCGCTATAGTCCTGCTTCACTACTTCCCCTTGTCCCCAGCAGAGCACATTGTATGCGTTGCATGCTTGGAGCACACCCTTTGAGAATGCTACTCTCATGGCTGGGAGGGATCATGATCAGACTCGTATTTGCACTGCGCAAAAAAGCAGCACTGTCACGCCAGGCATTCCAGGAATACTGGCTGCAACAGCACGCACCGCTGGTTGCCAGCGTGGCCACAGACTTGAACATCCTGCGCTACGTGCAGACCCACACACTGGACGACCCTGCCAATCAGGCAGCTCAGACCGCACGTGGGGAGATGGAACCGGAATACGATGGTGTGGCCGAATTGTGGTGGGCTTCGGAACAGGAACTGACAGACAACCTGGCCACGCCTGCGGCGCAGGCGGCGGGTGCCCTGTTGCTGGCGGATGAAGAGAAATTCATCGATCTGCCCAATTCCCCATTGTGGTTTGCTTATGAGTACCCGCAGATCAATCCATCTCCGGAAAACATTGTCGCAACCACTAAAAGCGGCATCGTGCGGGTGTTTTTCCCGTTGCGCCACCAGGCGCAAATCAGCGAAGCCGATGCCCGTCACTACTGGCTGACCCATCACGGGCCCATTGTGCGCTCCCATGGCGCGGCCACCGGCACACTCTGTTACCGACAGGTGCATCGCGCGAATTCGCCGCTGGACGCGGCCCTGCATGAAGCGCGTGGCACACAGGTGGAATCTTATCTGGGTCATGCCGAAGCCTGGGTGGATCGCGGGCATGCACCCCGCACCGACGAAGCCAGGGCGGCTAACGCCGCATTTATTGCCGATGAGCACAACTTCATCGACATGCAGCGCTCGACTATCTTTTTTGGTAAAGAGCACACCATCATTGACAAGCGTTAGGCCGTCCATGTCATTTCCAACGCAGCCTGATGAACTCACCACAGCCTGGCTCAGTGCCACGCTGAAACGCGATGTGCGGGATTTCAGTGTCGAGGCATTCGGGGAGGGGGCCGGCATCATCGGCCAGGTCACGCGGCTGCACCTGACCAGCGATGAAGGGCCGCAGACTCTGATCGCCAAGTTCGCTTCGCCTTCGCCGGAGAACCGGACTGTGGCGGCGACCTACAGCATGTATCAGCGCGAAGTAGAGTTTTACAATAACATCGCCCCGCACATCGATCTGCGTGTGCCGCGCTGTTTCCACGCCGAAATCGACATACCTTCACAGAGCTTTGTCATCCTCATGGAAGACATTCAGGGTATGCAGATTGGCGACCAGGTGGCAGGGTGTACGCCAGCCGAGGCTGAACTGGTGGTCACGCGCATTGCGCGCCTGCACGCCAGTGCCTGGGAGACCGACCTGCCCCTGGTATCCCACAACAACCCGGCCCAACGGGACGGCATGATGGGCGGGTTTGCGGTGGGTTGGCCGGTGGTGTGTGAACAGTTTGGCGAATTTATCCCCGCCAATGGCGCCTATCTGGGCGAGGCGATTCCGGCCGCGGTGCCGCGGTTGCTGGAGGAGATGTGTACCCCGCCGATTTCCATCTGTCATGCAGATGTGCGGCTGGATAATATTTTCTTCGCGTCCGATGAGATCGCACTGGTGGACTGGCAATCTGTCTGTACCTCCGCGCCGGAACAGGATCTGGCTTATTTTGTGACCCAGAGTCTGAGTGCCGACGTGCGTCGCGGTAAAGATTGGGTGGCGCTCTATCACGACACGCTGGTGCAGCAGGGTATCAGCGATTATTCGCTGGACCAGTGTCGGCAACGCTATCGGGTCAGCGCACTCTATCTTGCCTGTTACGCGACGATTATCTCCGGCACCCTGGACCTGGCCAACGAACGTGGCAAGGCCCTGGGTCGCACGCTGTTCGGCAATGCCATGACCGCCCTGGTCGATCTCGACGCCTTTTCACTGCTGGACCAGACATGACAACAAACACATCCGTGTTACTCGCGCGCCGCCCGGATGGCAATCCGGTGGCGGCTGACTTCAGGCTGGCGAGCGAAGAACTTGCACCTTTGGCCGACGGCCACTTTCTGATGCGCAACAGCTACGTGTCGCTGGACGCGGGTTTTCGTAACTGGATGAATGAAGGTACGGATGATGCTGTGCTGCCAGCCATGCCATTGGAGCAGCCCGTTATGGGGCTTGTCATGGGCGATGTGGTTGAGTCCAGGCACCCGGACTACCAGGTGGGTGAGTGGTTGATGGCGCGTACGGCCTGGCAGGAATATTCAACATCAGACGGCAGCCACTTCATTGTGCGTATCGATCCCAATGAGCCCTACCCGATGAACTACTACCTGGGTGTGC
The DNA here is from genome assembly GCA_037576205.1 of Pyrocystis lunula. NCBI lineage: Eukaryota > Dinophyceae > Gonyaulacales > Pyrocystaceae > Pyrocystis > Pyrocystis lunula. The sequence goes on along the minus strand of JAPIWU010310046.1, from coordinate 2,100 downwards.
TCGGTGACACGGGGCTGTCCGCCTACTTCGGCATGCTGGACATCGGCCAACCCCAGGCAGGCGAGACGGTACTGGTGAGCGCGGCTGCCGGCGCGGTGGGCAGCATCGCCGGTCAGATCGCAAAAATTCACGGCGCGCGCAGTGTCGGCATCACCAGCAGCGCGGCAAAGTGCCAGCGGATCTGCGCAGAACTCAAATACGATGCCGCCATCAATCATCGTGAAGACATCGACCGCCAGATCAGGGAACAGTGCCCCGATGGTATCGACATCTATTTCGACAACGTCGGCGGACCGATTCTTGAGCACGTACTGAACCACATTAATGTGGGTGCCCGTATCGTGCTGTGCGGTGCCGTCGCCACCTACGGCGAAGCCATGCCCGGACCCAGCAATCTATTTCAACTGGTCACCAAGGAAGCGCGCATGGAAGGCTTCTTCGCGCATACCCGGGAAGCACGCTACGCCAGTGCGCGTACCGCACTGGCGGAATGGTTGGATCAGGGCCTGATCAATGCCCCCGAATACATGCTGAGTGGCATCGAATCTGTCGGTCCAGCCTTTGCAGACCTGTTCGCCGGCAGCAACTTCGGCAAAACCATCGTCAAGCTCTAGCACCCTCAGGCGTTGTCACCACCCTGCATGGAGGCCATGAACTCTTCGCCTGTTAAACGCGGATGGTCGCCAGCGAAGTTATAGCCCGACGGCTTTTCATCGATGAAGATCTCACCCGCGATAGCGAACTGTTCAACATCGTCAAATACGCCGGTGGCCATGATGTACATATCCTGCTCAATCAGCCGATAAAACAGACTGCTGCCGCACTTCCGGCAGAAACCGCGCTCCGCCCACTCTGAGGAGCGGTAGCGCTCGATCAGTTCCTCGCCTTTAAATTCAATACGCTCGACAGACGCCGCCATCATCGGACCGCCGGTCCAACCACGACATAAACTGCAATGGCAGGCGTGCACGTGAGAATCGATCCCCTCGGCAACAAAAGTAACCCCGCCACACAGACACTTTCCACTGCTACTCATGATTCACTCCTGACTCGTAACACCCGCATACTGACAAGCTTGCACAAAAAAGTCTCGCCCAACCACACACACTCCTGACAACGTCCTGTCACCAGCATCCGGGTCAGAGACCCTCGTGCCAGAGACAATGGGGTCAGAGACGTTAGGGTCAGAGACGTTGGGGTCAGAGACGTTGGGGTCAGAGTCACTGGTGCCAGAGAGCTTTGACAGCGAGGCTGGCGGACAGTTTGCCAGGTATTGCAGTGCTGCCCGTGGACGTCGTCTACTCAGCCGTTTGAAGCTTCGCGGACCGCTGCGAGTACATCCCTGTAAGCTTCGCGGCGGCATCCTCTTTTTTTAACAAGAGGGGCCGACGATCCGCGCCGCTTCAAACGGCTGAGTAGCCAACACCGACACTGCGAATTCTGCTGACTGAACACTGTCGGCGGCTCTCTGGCACCAGGCTCTCTGACCCTAATGTCTCTGGCACCGGTGACTCTGACCCGGTTGTCTCTGGCACCAACGACTCTGACCCGGAATTGGGTAGAATGGGCGGAGGAGGACGTGATGGGTGATGTGGGTAAACATGTATTGATTGTTGGCGGCAGTGGCCTGGTGGGCAGTGCTGCGGCCAACAGTTTTCTGCGCGCTGGCTGGCGGGTGACGACGGCATCGCGGCGTGCGCCTGAGTGGGTTACGGAAGCAGGCTCCGGGCATGAGTCACTCGATCTGCTGAGTACAGCGGATTGTGAACGCGTTGCCCGTAAGGGGGACATCACCCATGTGGTGTATGCCAGCGTGTACGAACTGCCCGGACTGATTGCCGGCTGGTCAGATCCACAGCAGATCGATACCAATGACCGGATGTTGCGCAACCTGCTGGGACCGCTGTGTAAGCACAACCCGATTCAACATATCACGCTGTTGCAGGGCACCAAGGCCTATGGCGCGAGCGTGCGACCTATGCGGGTTCCGGCCAGGGAAGATCAACCACGGGTTGAGCACGCCAACTTCTACTGGCGTCAGGAAGATTTCTTAATCGAGATGGCGCAGCAGGCAACATTTACTTTCACTATTCTGCGGCC
>JAPIWU010308940.1:0-11728 GCA_037576205.1 Pyrocystis lunula | reverse complement strand
AAATCCAAACATCCAAACATCCAAACATCCAAACATCCAAACATCCAAACATCCAAACATCCAAAAATCCAAAAATCGAATATCGCAAATCCAAAAATCAAAGAATCAAAAAATCAAAAAACAATCAAAAATCAAAAATCAAAAAATACAAAATCCAATAATCCAAAATCCAAAATTCCAAAATCCAAACATGTAAAAATCAAATAATCCCAAATCCCAAAATCCAAACATCCAAAATCCAAAAGCCAAAATCCAAAATCCAAAAATACAAACATTAAAAAATCAAATAATCCAAAAATCCCAAATCCAAAATCCAAAATACAAAATACAAAATTCCAAATTCCAAATCCAAAATCAAAAAATCAAAAAAATCTCAAAATCTTAAATCGAAAATCCAAACATCCCAAAAGCCAAAGTCCAAAATACAAACATTCAACAATCCAAAATCCAAAAAATCCAAAATCCAAAAATCCAAAATCCCAAAATCCCAAATCCAATAATTCAAAATCCAAGAAATCGAAATCCCAAAATCCCAAAATGACAAATCAAAAATCCAAAAATCAAAAAATCCAAATTCGAAAATCCAAAATCCAAAATTCAAAAATCCAAAAAACAAAAAATCAAAAATCCAATAATCCAAAATCCAAAAATCCAAAAATCCAAAATCCCAAATCCAAAAATCCAAAATACAAAAATCCGAAAATCGAAACATCCCAAATCGAAAATCCAAAATCCAAAAATCGAAAATCCAAAAATCGAAAGTCTAAAATACAAAAATTCAAAAATCCAAAATCCAAAACCCAGAATCCAAACTCCAAAATCCAAAAATCCAGACCCCAATGATCCAAAATCCAAAAATCCAAAATCCCAAAATCCAAAATCCAAAATACATAATCCAAAAATCAAAAAATCCAATAATCCAAAATCCAAAAATCCGAAATCCCAAAATCCAAAAATCCAAAAATCCAAAATCCCAAAATCGAAAATCCAAAATCCAAAATACATAATCCAAAATCCAAAAATCCAGAAATCCATATATCGAAAATCCAAAAATCCGAAAATCCAAAAACGAATCGAAAATCCAAAAATCGAAATCAAAAAACCCAAATCCAAAATCCAAAAATTCCAAATCCAATAATCCAGAATCCAAGATCCAAAAGTCCAAAAAAACGTACAAAATACAAAATTCAACAATCGAAAAATCTACAAATAGAAAAAGCGAAAATCGAAAATCCCAAAATCCAAAAATACAAAATCCGAAATCCGAAATCCGAAAATCCAAACTCCAATAATCCAAAATCCAAAAATCCCAAATCCAAAAATCCAACAGCCAAAATCAAAAATCCCCAAATCCAGTAAAATCCAATAATCCCAAATCCAAAAATCCAAAATCCCAAAATCCGGAATCCAAAATCCAAAAATCCAAAAATCCAAAATCCAAAAGCCCAAAGCCAAAAATCAAACAATCCAAAATCCAAAAATCCAAAAATTTAAAAATCCAAAAATCGGACATCGGGAATCGAAAAATACAAAAATCCCAAAATCCCAAAATCCCAAAATCCAAAATCCAAAAATCAAAAAAATCAAAAAAATCAAAAAAATCCAAAATCCAAAATCCAAAAATCCAAAAATCCAAAAAGCCAAAAATCGAAAATCGAAAACACAGAAATCCAAAAATACAAAATCCAAAATCAAAAAGCCAATAATCCAAAATCTAAAAATACAAAATCCCGAAATTCAAATTCCAAAATCCAAAATCCAAAAATCAAAAAATCAGCAAATCCAAAATCTTAAATCCAAAATCCAAAAATCCAAAATACAAAAAATCCAGAAGTCCAACAATCCAGAATTCCAAAAAACGAAAATCGAAAATCCCAAAATCCAAAAATCCAGAATCCAAAATACAAACATCCAAAAATCCAACAGCCAAAAGCCAACACCCAAAATCCAAAAATCAAAAATCCAAAAATCCAAAATCCAAAATCCAATAATCCAAAATCCATAAATCCAAAATCCAAAAATCCAAAATCTTAAAATCCCAAAATCCCAAAATCCATTAATCCAAAATCAAAAAATACAAAATCACAGAATCAAAAAACATAAATCAAGAATCAAAAATCAAGAATCGAAAATCGAAAATCGAAGATACAAAATCCAAAAATCCAAAATCAAAAATCCAATGAACCAAAATCCAAAAATCCAAAAATCCAAAATCCTATAATCAAAAATCCAAAAATCCCCAAAATCCAATAATCCAAAATCAGAAAATCAAAAATCCAAAAATCCCAAATTCAAAAATCAAAAATCCAAGATACAAAAGTCATAAATCCAATAGTCCAAAATCCCCAAATCCAAAATCCAAAAATCCAAAATCCAAAATCTAAAATAAGAAAATCAAAGAATCCTAAAATCGAAAATCCAAAATCCAAAATCCTAGAATCCAAAATCCGAAATCCAAAAATCCCAAAATCGAAAATCCAAAAATCCAAAAATCCAAAAATCGAAAATACAAAATCCAAAATCCAAAAATCCAAAATCCAAATCTCAACAATCCAATAATCCAAAATACAAAATACAAAATAAAGGTTACAAAATACAAAATACAAAAATCCCATGTCCAAAAATCAAAAAAACAAAAAATACAAAATCCAAAAATCCAGTTCCAAAATCGAAAATCCAAAAGGCAAAAATCCAAAATCGAAAAATCGAAAATAGAAAATCCAAAAATTCAAAAATCGAAGATCGAAAATCGAAAATCTAACAATCCAGAAACCCAAAATCCAAGATCCCAAATCCAAAAAAACAAAAAACCAATAATCCAAAATCCAAAAATCCAAAATCCCAAAATTCAAACATCCAAAAACCCAAAATCCCAAAATCCCAAAATCAAAAATCAAAAATCAAAAAGTCAAAAAAAACCAAAAATCCAAAAATCCCAAAATCTCAACATCGAAAATCCAAAAATCCAAAAATCCAAAAATCCAAAATCCAAAATCCAAAATCCAAACATCAAAATTAAAAAAATCAAAAAATACACAAATCCCAAAATCCAAAATCCCAACATCTTAAATCCCATGATCCAAAATCCAATAATCCAAAATCAAAAAATCCAAAATCCAAAAATCTAAAGATGTAAAAATACAAAAGTCGAAAATCTAAAATCCGAAAATCCACGAATCGAATCGAAAATCAAAAAATCAAAAATCGAAAATATAAAATCAAAAATCCACACATCCAAAAATCAAAAAAACAGAATCCAAAAATCCAAAAATCCAAAAATCGAAAATCGAAAATCCCAAAATCCAGAAATCCAAATCCAAAAATCAAAAATCCAATCATCCAAACTCCAAAAATCTAAAATCCCAAGATCCAAAATCCCAGAATCCTATAATCCAAAATCCAAAAGTCAAAAATCCCAAAATACCAAAATCCAAAATTCCAAATCCAAAACCCAAAAATCCAAAATCCAATAATCCAAAATCCAAAAATCCAAAATCCAAAAATCCCAAAATCCAAAAAACCCAAAAACCCAAATCCAAAAATCCAAAACTCCACAATCGAAAATCCAAAAACCAAAAGTCCAAAATCCAAAAACCCAACAATCCAACAATCCAAAAATCTAAAATACAAAATCCCAAATCCCAAAATCAAAAATCAAAATTAAAGAATCTAAAAATCAAAAGCCCAAATCCAAAATCCAAAATCCAAACAAAAGCCAAACATCCAAAATCCCAAAATCCCAAATCCCCAAACCAAAATCCAAAAATCCAAAAATCAGAAAAAACGAAAATCGAAAATCCAAACATTTAAAAATCGAAAATCGAAAATCCAAACATCCAAAAATCCAAAAACCATGAACCAACGTCCAAAATCAAAAAATCAAAAAACAAAATTAAAAAATCCAAAATACGAAATCCAAAAATCCAAAAATCCAAAATACAGAAGCCAAAAATCAAACACCCAATAATCCAAAATCCAAAATCCAAAAATCCAAAATCCAATAATCCAAAATCCAAAAATCCAAAATCAAAAAATCAAAGAATCAAAAAAACAAAAAATCAGAAATCGAAAATCCAAAAATCCAAAACTCCAAAATCGAGAATCCAAAATCCAAAAATCCACAATCCAACAATCGAAAATCCCAAAATCCAAAAATCAAAAAAGTCTAAAAATCGGAAATCGAAAATCTAACAATCCCAAAATCGGAAATCGAAAGTCCAAAATCCAAAAATCCAATTTCCAAAATCCCAAAATCCAAAAATCCCAAAATCCAAAATCGGAAATCCAAAATCCAAAAATCGAAAATCCAAAATACAAAATACAAAAATCCCAATTTCCAAATCCCAAATCCAAAAATCCAAAATCCAATAATCCAAAATCCCAAAGCCCAAAGCCAAAAATCCAAAATCCCAGATCCAAAAATCCAAAAATCCAAAAATCCAAAATCCAGAAATCAAAAAATCCAAAAATCCAAAATCCAAAATCCAAATATCAAAAACTCCAAAATCGAAAATCCAAAATCCAAACATCAAAAATTTAAATATCGAATATCGAAAAACCAAAAATTTAAAAATCGAAAATTAAAAATCCAAATATCCAAAAATTAAAAATCCAAAATCCAAAATCCAAAAAATCCAAAATCCAAATCCAAACATCCAAAAATCAAAAAATCCAAAAATCCAAAAATATAAAAATCCAAATTCCAAAAATCAAATCAAAATTAAAAAATCACAAAATCCTAAAGTCCAAAATCCAAAATCCAAAAATCAAAGATCCAATAATCCAAAATCCAAAAATACAAAGTCCAAAATTCAAAAATCAAAAAACGCAAAATCGAAATCGAAAAAATCGAAAATCGAAAATACAAGAATTCTAAAATCGAAAATCGAAAATCCAAAAATCCAAACATCCAAAAATCAAAAAAATCGACAATCGGAAATCCAAAAATCCAAAGGTCGAAAATTCAAAATCCAAAATCCAAAAATCCAAAATCCAAAGTCCAAAAATCAAAAATCCAATAGTCCAAAGTCCAAAAATCAAAAATCCAATAGTCCAAAATCCAATAATCCAAAATCCAAAGATACAAAATCCAAAAAATCCAAAAATTCAAAAACCCAAAATCGGAAATCCAAAAATCCAAAAATCCAAAAATCGAAAATCGAAGATCCAAAAATCCAAAAATCCAGAATCCAAAATCCAAGATCCAAAATCCAAAAATCAAAAATAAAAATTAAAAAATCCAAAAATCCCAAAGTCCACAAATCCAAACTCCAAAATCAAAAATCCAAGATCCAATAATCCAAGAATCCAAAAATCGGAAATCGAAAATCCAAAAATCCAACAATCGGAAATCGAAAGTCCAACAATACAAAAACCCAAAAATCCAAAATCCAAAATCCAAACATCATAAATCAAAATTAAAAAACCAAGGAATAAAAAATCCAAAATCCAAAAGCCAAAATCCAAAATCCAGAATCCAATTTCCAAAAATCGAAACATCGAAAAATCCAAAAGTCGAAAATCGAAAATCCAAACATTCAAAAATCGAAAATCAAAAATCCAAAAATCCAAAAATCAAAAAATCAAAAATCGGAAATCCCAAATCCAAACATCCAAACTCCAATATCCAAAATCCAAAAATCAAAAATCCAATAATCCAAAATCCAAAATCAAAAAAATCTAAAATCCAATAATCCAAAATCCAAAAAATACAAATTCCACAAATCAAAAAATCAAAAATCGAATATCCAAAAATCAAAAACTCCAAAATCAAAAAATCCAAAATCAAAAATCGAACATCGAAAATCCAATAATGCATAAATCCAAAAATCCAAAATCCCAAATCCCAAAATCCAACATCCCCGAATCCAAAATCCAAAAATCGAAAAATCGAAAAATCGAAAATCGAAAATCCATGAATCCAAAAATCGAAAATAGACAACACAAAATCACAAAATCAAAGATCCAATATCCAAAATCCAAACATCCAAAAATCCCAAAATCCAAAAATCCAAAATCCAGAATCCAAAATCCAAAGATCCAAAATCCAAAATCCAAAAAGCGAAAAATCGAAACATCGAAAAATCGAAAATCCAAACATTCAGAAATCGAAAATCGAAAATCCAAAAATGCATACATCCAAAAATCCAAAAATCGAAAATTGACAATCCAAAAATCCCAGAATCGAAAATTCAAAATCCAAAATCCAAAAAGCCAAAATCCAAAATCCAAAATCCAAAATTCAAAAGACCAATAGTCCAAAATCCAAAGTCCAAAAGCCAACAATCCACAATCCAATAATCCAAAAATCCAAAAATCCCAAATCCAAAAAATCAAAAAATCCAAATTCAAAAATCGAAAACACCGAAACTCCAAAATCGAAAATCCATACAAAAATCCAAAATCCAAAAATCCAAAAATCCAAAATCCCGAAATCCAAAATCCAAAAATCCTAAAATCCAATGATCCAAAATCCAAAATCCGAAATCCAAAATCCAAAATTCCAAAAATCAAAAATCAAAAATACAAAATCTAAAATTCTAAAAATCCCAAAATCCAAAATCCAAAATACAGAATCAAAAATCCAAAATCCAAAAATCTTAAAATCCAAACATCGAAAATCGAAAATCCAAAAATTCAAAAGTCGAAAATCGAAAATCCAAAAATCCAACAATCCAAAAATCTAAAATCCAACATCCAAAAACCCAAAAATCGAAATCCAAAACCCAAAATCCAAAAATCAAAAATACAAAACCCAATAAGCCAGAATCCAATCCAAAATCCAATAATCCAAAATCCAATAATCCAAAATCCAAAATACAACAATCCAAAAGCCAATAATTTAAGAATCACAAAATCAAAGTCCCAACACCCAAAACCCAAAATCCCAAAGCCCCTAAATCCAGAATCCAAAAATCCAAAATCCAAAATCCAGAGTCCAAAATCCAAATATCCAAAAATCGAAAAATCGAAAATCGAAAATCCAGAAATCCAAAATTCCCAAAATCCAAAATCCAAAATCCAAAATCCAAAATCCAAAAGCCAAACATCAAAAACCCCAAATAAAAAATGAAAAATCTAAAAATCGAAAATCGAAATCCAAAAATCCAAAATCCAAAAATCCCAAATCCAAAAATCCAAGATCCAAAAATCCAAAATCCCAAATCCCAAATCCCAAATCCAAGAATCCAAATCCAAAAATCGAAAATCGAAAATACAAAAATCCAGAAATCGAAAATCAGAAATTCGAAAATCCGAAAATCCAAGAATCCAAGAATCCAAGAATCCAAAATCCAAAAATCAAAAATCAAAAAATCAAAAATCAAAATTAAAAAATCCAAAAATTCACAAATCCAACAATCGAAAAATCGAAAAATCGAAAATCGAAAATCCAACCAAAAATCCAAAAATCACCAAATTCCAAAATCTAAAATCCAAAATCCAAAAATCCAAAAATTGAAATCGAAAATCAAAAATCAAAAAATCAAGAATCAAAAATCAAAAAATCAAAAATCCAGTAATGCAAAATCCAAAAATTCAAAAAAATCCAATAATCCAGAATCTAAAAATCAAAAAATCAAAAAAACAAAATCAGGCATCCAAAATCGAAAATACAAAAATCCAAAACTCCAAAATCGAAAATCCAAAATCCAAAAATCCAAAATCCAACAATCGAAAATCGGAAATCCAAAAATTCGAAATTCGAAAATCGAAAAACCGAAAATCCAAACATCCAAAATCCAAACATCCAAAAATCCAAAAATCCAATAATCCAACATACAAATCCAAAATCGAAAATCCAAAAAATTCAAATCCAAAAATCCAAGAATCAAAAGATCAAAAAATCAAAAATAAAAAATGAAAAATCAAAAAATCAAAAAATCAAAACATCTAAAATCCCAAATCCAAAAATCCAAAATCCAATAATCCAAAATCCCTCCCAAAATCCAAAATCCAAAAATCCAAAATCCAAAGTCCAAAGTCCAAAATCCAAAATCAAGAAATTGAAAAATTGAAAAATTGAAAATCGAAGATTTAAAAATCAAAAAATCGATAATCGAAAATCCGAAAATCCAAAAATCAAAATTCAAAAACCCAAAATTACAAAATCCCAAATCCAAAAATCTTTAAATCCAATAATCCAAAATCCAAAAATCAAAAATCCCACAATCCGAAAATCCAAAAATCCAAAATCCCAAACTCCAAAATCCAAAAGCCCAAATCCAAAATCCAAAAATCCAACAATCCAAAAATCGAAAATCAAATAATAAGAAAATCCTATAATCGAAAATAGAAAATCCAAAAATCGAAAAATCCAAAAATCCAAATTACAAAAATCAAAAAAAGACAAAAGTCAAAATTAAAAAATCAAAAAATCCCAAAAGCCCAAAATCCAATAATCCAAAATCCAAAAATCCAAAATCCAAAAATCCAAAATCTAAAATCCAAAATCCAAAATACAAAAATACAAAAATCCAAAAATCCTAAATTCGAAAATCGAACATCCACAAATTCAAAAATCGAAAGTCGAAAATTCAAAAATCCAAAAAACCAAACAACAAAAATCCAAAATCCAAAATCTAAAATGCCAAAAATCGAAAATAGAAAATCCAAAATCCCAAAATCCAAAAATCCAAAATCCATAATCCAAAATCCAAACATCCAACATCCAATAGTACAAAATCCAAAAATCAGAAAATCCAATAATCCAAAATCCAAAAATCCAAAAACCCAAAATCCAAAAATCCAAAAATCCAAAAATTTAAAAGTCCAAACTTCAAAATCGAAAATCCCAAATCCAAAAATCCAGAATCCCAAAATCGAAAATCGAAAATCCAAAAATCCAAAATCCAAATTCCAAAATCCAAAATCAAAAGATCCAAAATCCAATAACCCAAAATCCCAAAATCCAAAATCCCAAAATCCAAAATCCAAAAAATCCAAAAATCCAAAAATCCAATAATCCCAAATCCAACAAATTCAAAATCCCTAAATCAAAAAAAAACAAAACTCCAAAATCCCCAAATCCAGAATCCAAAATACAAAATCCAAAAATCCAAAATCAAAAAAATCCAAAAATACAAAAATACAAAAATCGAAAATCGAAAATCGAAAATCGAAAATCCAACAATCCAAAATACATAAGAAAAATCGAAAAATCGAAAACCGAGAATCCAACAGTCCAAAATCGAAAATCCAAATATCCAAAACTCCAAAATCGAAAATCCAAAACCAAAAAATCCAAAATCCCAAAATCCAAAATCCAAAAAATCCAAAATCCAAAAATCGAAAATCGAAAATCCAAAAATTCAAAAATCGAACATCGAGAATCCAAAAATCCAAAAGTCCAAAAATCCAAAAATCAAAAAAATCGAAAATCCAAAATCCAAAAACCCAAACCGAAAATCCAAAATCAAAAATCCAAATATCCAAAACTCCAAAATCCCAAATCCAAAATACAAATATCCAAAATCCCAAAATCCAAAATCACAAAAATCCAAAATGTAAAAATCACAACTCTAAAATCCAAAAATCCCAAAATCGAAAATCCAAAACCCAACAATCCTAAAATCCAGAATCCCAAATCCAATAAGCCAAGAATCCAAAATCCCAAATCCCAAAATCCAAAATCCAAAATCCAAAATCCAGAAACCAAATATCCAATAATCCAAAATCAAAAAATCCAAAATCCAAATATCCAAAAATCAAAAATTCCAAAATACCAAATCCAACATCCAAAATCCAGAAATCGGAAAATCGAAAAATCGGAAAATCGAAAATCCAAAAATCCAAAAATCCAAATAGAAAATCGAAAATCCAAAAATCAAATAATTCAAAACTCCAAAAATCCAAAATCCAAAATCCAAAATCCCAAAATCCAAAATCCAAAATCCAAAAGCCAAAAGCCAAAAGCCAAAATCCAAAATCCAAAATCCAAAATCCAAAAAGCCAAAGATCGGAAATCGAAAATCAAAAAATCAAAAATCAAAATTTAAAAATCAAAAAAATCTAAAAATCCAAAATCCAAAATCCAAAAATCCAAAATCCAATTTGCCAATTATCAAAAGTCAAAAAATCCAGAATCCAAAAATCCAAAAGTCCAAAATCCAAAAGCCAAAAGCCAAAAGCCAAAATCCAAAAATCCAAAAATCCAAAAAGCCAAAGATCGGAAATCTAAAATCCAACAATTCAAACATCGAAAATCGAAAATCCAAAAATCCAAAAATCTGAATCCAAAATCCAAAATCCCAAAACCAAAAATCAAAAATCAAAATTAAAAAATCCAAAACCCAAAATCCAAAAATCTACAAATCCAAATCCAAAAATCCACAAATCGGAAATCGAAAATCCAAAAATCAAAAAATCGAAATTGAAAATCCAAAATCCAAAATACAATAATCCAGAATCCGAAATCGAAAATCCCAAAATCCAAAATACAATAATCCAAATTCCCAAAATCCAAAATCAAAAATAAAGAATCAGAAAATCCACAATCCGAAATCCAAAAATACAAAACACCAAAATAGAAGATCGAAAACCCAGAATCAAAAAATCCAAAATCCCAAATACAAGATCCAAATATCCTAAATCCAATAATCCAGAATCCAAAATCCAAAAATTGAAAATCCAAAATCCAAAAATCCAAAATCCAAAAATCTAAAAATCAAAAAATCGAAACAATAAAAATAGAAAATCGAAAATCACAAAATCCAAGAATCCAAAAAGCTCAAAAGCCAAAATCCAAAATCAAAAATCCAAATTCCAAAATTCTTCAAATCCAATAATCCCAAATCCAAAAATCCAGATCCACAAATCAAAAAATCCAAAATCCCTAAATCCCAAAATCCAAAATCCAAAAATTTAAAAAATCGAAAAATCGAAAATCCAAAAACCCAAAAATCCAAAAATCCAACAATCGAAAATCCAAAAATCCAAATCTGAAATCCAAAATCCAAAATCCAAAAATAAAAAACAAAGATTAAAACATCAAAAAATCCCAAAATCCAAAAATCCAAAATCCAAGAATCAAAAAATCAAAAAATCGAAAATCCAAAATAAAAAATCCAGAATACAAAAATCCAAAATCCCAAGTCCAAAATTCAGAAAATCCAAAAATCCAAAAATCCAAATCACAAAATCCTTAAATCCAAAATCCCAAATCCAAAATCCAAAAATCCAAAAATCCCAGAATACATAATCAAAAAATCCAACATCCCAAAATCAAAATCCCAAAATCCAGAATCCAAAAATCCAAAATCCAAACATCCAAAATCCAATAATCCAAAATCCAAGTCTAAAAGCCCAAAATCCAAAATCCAAAAACCCAGAAATCCAAACATCGAAAAGTCGAAAATCGAAAATACAAAAATCCAAAAATCGAAAATCCACAATCCAAAATACAAAAATCCAAAATCCAAGATCCAAAATCCAAAAATCAAAAATCCAAAAATCAAAAATCCAAGAATCCAGAATCCAAATTCCAATATCCAAGAATACAAAATCCAATAATCCAAAATCCAAAATCCAAAAATCCAAAAATCCAAAATCCAGAATCCAAAAATCCAAAAATCCAAAATCCAAAAATCCAAAATCCAAAAATCCAAAATCCAAAAATTCAAAAATCCCAAAATCCAAAATCCCACAATCCAAAAATCCAAAAATCCAGAATCCCAAAATCCCAAAATCCCTAAATCCCAAAATCCAAAAATCCAAAAAACCAAAAATCCCA
>JAPIWU010307833.1:0-11733 GCA_037576205.1 Pyrocystis lunula | reverse complement strand
TAGAGAGGGGCAAACAAACTACTAACTTAACCCTCACAGTCTGGTGCCCCCTGAAAGGGGGCCGGCGGATTACTGCTCTCCAGTAGAATATGTTTCAATGCGGCGAGTGCTCCGTGGAGGTTTCTGGCTTTTAAGCTGCTACCTAGTTGGTTACTTAACCCGTCCCGGACCAGAGCTGACAGAGGTCATCGACATCAAGGACGATGCCACTGGTAGGATTGTGCAGTGGGTGAAGATGTACAATGGCGAGGAGGGCGTGGAGGAATTCAGCGAGGGCGAGCAGGATGTCGTCGAACAGATCAGCACGGTCGACGATGGCAGCTTGCTATTGGCAGACGACCAGATCGAGCAGGCATTCGATCAAGCTGTCTCTCTGCCATTGACCGGCTCGCGCCAGTGTGGCTATTCTCGAGCTGACTTGGGGTTGGGACATGACCTGCTCTTGCAACCCGTCCAACCTGCAGCGCCACCTGCTGTATCACCTGCAAAGAGGAAGGCTGATCCCAAGGATTGCAACGGTACTGACAACGACTCCAGCACTGATGATGGCATCGCCCCAATGCAACGATCACTGCGGAAGGCTGGGCCATCAAAGGCTCCCCCAGGGTCGAGGACGATGATACGGGCAAAAAGACGGCCAAGACATTGGCAATGTGCGTCAAGTATGCCGAAGAGTTCATCAAGAAGGAGGGCGCCCTGTAACAGAGACTGAAGAGTGCGCGTGCGGAGGATATCACCGAGTTGTGCTCTGAGGCGCAAAAGCAAAACGCATTGGCCAAGGCTGTCCAGGTGTCCATCCTTGTGCGTGCCAAGCATGTCGACCTCGCGCCAAATTTTACAGATGCCCTTCACGCAGCCAAAGCGGTCCTCGCTTATGTGAAGGCTTACGCATCATGGCACAAAGCACGCCTGGAGGGCCGGATTTCGCCAAAGCAGCAGAGGTCAGCCAAAAAAACAAGCATGCGTCGGCCTTCACTGACGCTGCTGCGGAGTTGGCGCGGAACCGGGTGGAGGCGCCCGTCTGGAGCCATGCAGCCAAGAAGACCATTGAGGTTGACGCAGCGCTGGCCGCGGACGACTTTGCCAGGGCGATGGAGTGCGTGACGTCCGAGAAGATCAAGGCTGAGCTGGAGGTGACCGACGACGAGTCAGTGCAGACGTGGTTGGCGCAATGGGCCGGAGACATCCTGATTGCCACCACCAATTCCAAGGATGCGGAAGTCGTGCAGGCAAGAGCCAACCAAGCCATTGCAACATTGCGTACCGACTTGTATGCTGCGAACGCTGAACTTAAGGAGAAGTTTGACCTACTGTCCCAGCTCGTTTACCCCAGGCAGCACCACGTTTCCGAGCTAAGGCGTTGCATCCAGGTGATCAACCAGAGGAAGTCCACGAAATGCGCTTTCTGGATGATCATCATGGACCAGCCAGTAGCCAAACTCCTGGTGCAGGCTCTCACCAACTGCTTGACGACAATGTGCAAGGAGAACACATTCGTAGATAGTTTCAACAAGATTCGAGAGACCATCAAATTGTTGGGTGAGACTTTGGGCACTGACGGAGCTGACTATGTGCAGTTATTCGGCATGCTCAAGGAGCATGCCATGCTGCTGCCGACCCACGTGAACGCTTTGGCATTGGAATTGCCGCAAGAGGCATTCCTCGCAACACGCGCGGAGCCAATCAAGGACATCATCAAGGGCGTCATCGAGGTGGCACACAAGCTGGACTGTAAGTTTGTCCTTAAGGGTTGGCAGCACTTTGCGTTCCATGAAGACGATTGGCGAGGTGCGGCGGGCACCTCGGAGAGCATTGATGCTGTGGCTGCGCGACTGTCTTTCCTGTCCGACCTTCTCCGCAGGCTTGACGGTATCGAGCTCGGCCTTCATTTGAAGAAGGGTCAGGTGATGTCACAGATGGCCCCAGAGTTGTTTGGTTCCATGGGCATAGCCGGCTGGCAGGCAAGCCTGCAGTTCCGCACATGTGTGTGCATCTGCGTGCAACAATCTCGAGCCTTGCATGCGCTCAAGCCTGGCGAGTCAAGCGAATCCACCCCGGAGCTCTTCCAGAAGCTGATCGATCTCTGCCGTTCCTTGGAGCCCGTCGAGAGCACCTTGCTGAAAGCAGGGCCGCCAACTAGCTGCGTGGATCAAGACGGTGAGTCCAAGTTGAACGAGTGCGTGCACTTCGCGCACGCCTTCATCTCGCAGTGGGCAACACACATCATCGGTGAGAAGCGACAGGAGTTTGCCAACAAGTTGTGCAAGACAAAGTTCCCCGAGGCGCACCGTGGCAAGTTTCTGCCGCCGGGCCAGTCAGAGGAGGAGCTGCGCAAGTATGCGGACGCAGATCATGGCAACTTGGGTGAACACCTGGCTCTGCTGTACGGCTCAATCGACAACAGGCAGGAGCAGATGATAGTTCTGGTGGAGAGCTGCACAAGCAATCTGCAGTCTTGGGCGGCAAAGCTGCTCTTGTCGTGGTCTAGCTTACCTGCCATTGCATCCCTCACCATCAAGACGTTGAGCGTTGACCCCAATGGTTTTGCCTCCATCAAGGCAATGACTGATGAGATGGCCAAGGCCGAGGACATCGTGACAAAAGTCGACAGCACCGACGTGCAGGGCGGCTTGATGCACATGCTGGCCGAGGCAAAGGCTTTCATTGAGCAGAAGAAGGTGAGTTTCGAAGAGCGGCTGGTCAAGCTCATCGCGCAGGGTGCCAAGATCGCAAAGCATGGCACGCCGAATTGGCGGCCCTATGTCTTGGAGAACCCAGACCCGGAAAAGATTAAGAATGAGCTTATTGACAGTAAGAAGCTCAACAACTTGAGAGGCATGTACCCGGTGCTGGCACAACTCAGTAAGGATGTGGACGCCGCCGACACTGATTTGGAGTTGCGTTTGAAGGTGAAATACCCAGACGACATCGGAATCTTTGACGCAGCCGTGGCCGAGATCAAGCTTGCTCTGGGGGTGGAGCACGTTTGCAGTGTGATTTACGTGCTGGGCCCCGCGGCCAAAACGCAGAAGGCAAAGGCTGGGTTGGTGCGCGAGCTCAAAACCAAATTGAGCAAGGCTCATTTGATCAACCTTGTACCGGCAGAGCTGATGGCGCAGACTGCAAATATTTAGTGCATGCTGCATGTTGCTCCCTTGCAGTGGATGTGTGCAGAGACGGGGTGTCTGCACTGTTTGTGCTGCAGGAGCAGCAGCGGACAATGAAGTGCGCACATCTTGGAAAGACAGTTGTCTAGCTTAAGAAGGTAGTTGGTGCCTTCGTTGTCCCTCGGTGGTGGTCTTCATGGCGTACCGTCTTAGTGGCCCCCGTGGCCAGTTAGCGGCCCTCGCGGTGCGTTTGCCTTCCTTCTGTGGCCTCCTGGTACCGACTTAATGGCCCGTGTGGCCCCTCAGCGGCCCTCACGGTGCGTTTGCCGTCCTTCTGTGGCCTCCTGGTACCACCTGAGTGGCCCCTGAGCGGCCCCTGAGTGGCCCCTTGGCGGCTCCCTTGTGGGCCCTTTGTGGTCCCTTTGTGGTCTCTGTTTGTTCCCGGCGTGGTCTGTTTGTGGTTCCTGTGTGGCCCCTTGGTGTGCTCGGCTTATGTTGGGGGTCAGTTTGTGGTTATAGTTGTGGCCCAGATTTGTGGGTATGCTAAGCGCCAAGTTATATGTATCAACCAATGTCCTTGTAGCATGGCAGTGTGCAGGTTTTGGCGCAAGCAAAGACCATCACGAGCAGCTGCGTGCGCAGCTCTCCGATCGGTACTCAAAGCGCCGAAGGGTGCCACCTGGACCTGGATAGACTGAGCACTGGGCTGGATCGCATAAGAATTCCGTAGCCATGTCTTCATACTGACAGTCGTTGGTCCGCCACAACGATTTGTGTTCAGCTGCACGCAAGAACCCCCGGTAATTGTGGAACTGCACCCTTCGGAATTCGCCTTGCCGCTAACTATTGCTCCTTTTCGGCGGTTTTCATTTCCCAATCGGGAGTTGGTCGGGGGCAGTCCTGAGCTACTCGGCACATAGTCGGGTGGGGGTGGGGGGCTGGTCGGGGCTTAGTCGGGAGATAGTCGGAAGTTAGTCGGGGGATAGTCGGGAGATAGTCGGGAGATAGTCGGGAGATAGTCGGGAGATAGTCGGGAGATAGTCGGGAGATAGTCGGGAGCCCAGGGAGCCGACACGTGTATTTACGTGGTAAACGCCCATGTGTTCTTTACTCGGGCTGTCTTCCCGGGCCTTCTCCACCCAACTAGTTCGGTTAGATATCTATGATATAAATACCTGACTTCCTAGCACCACCTGGCCTTCGCTGCGCTATTTCAAAGGCTATTGCAAGGCTATTTCTGTTTGATGCCAAGACCTTTCGGCCACTGACTTCCTAGTACCACCGGGCCCTCTCCATTCAATATATCATAATATAGCTGTCAGATTTCAAGACCTCACATCCCCACGCCCTCCCCCATGAGCTTGCCGGCCGGGGCTTGCTTGGCATGGCGAGGAGAATCGTTGCAATGAAGTGTGGGAGGGCAGGCAACGGCAAACGGAGAGCCGCAAAGGCGGGAGTGCGGCAGCCGAGCCGCAAGGCGGGCAAGACAACGACCAAGGGCAAGGCCCGTGCCAAGGCCAAGCGTGCCCAGATTGCTGCCAGGTTTGTGCCCGAGATTGAGATCCTCTATGAGGGCCAGCGCCAGGAGAACGGCGTGACTTTTGACAAGACTCTCGACTTTGGGCAGAGGCACTATGAAGACTTTCTGGAGAGCCTCTTTGCCAGGTTGCCCCCAGCGGCACTTGCCGCGCTGCCAGTGTGGATGGGCCAAGTCGACCAGCTTTCGATTGGCACGATGTGTTCCGGTTCTGAGTGTCCTGTCCTCGTGGCCAACCTCCTTGCTCGGAGCGCAAGGAAGAAGTTCGGGGTGAAGTTTGTGTTCAACCACAAATTCGCATGCGAGAAGATGCCGGACAAACAGGAATTCCTTCGCAAGGTCTTCGGTGACTCGTGCCCCATGCTCTTCAAGGACGTCTTGGATATGGTGCATTGCCATGCAAAGGACCTGGTGGGCGGACAGACCGTCCGAGTTCCTCCTTGTGACATTTTGATAGCGGGCTTTCCGTGCACTGACGTCAGCAACTTGAACAAGAACCGGGCGATGGAATCGCACAAGGGTGTCATCAAGGACAAGGCCAAGTCCACGGGCACCTGCTTCAATGGCATCATATGCTACGCCCGGCAACACGAGCCCAAGCTCATCATCCTCGAGAACGTCATGGGGTTGGCCTTTGTCGGGAACAACTTGGAGGAGTGCATCTCCAGGCTGGATACTATTGGCTACGCGGTGAAAGTCTGGGGGCTCTCGCCGTTGCTCTTTGCCATCCCGCAGGAGCGCCGCAGGGTCTGGCTAGTGGCAATCAACAGGAAGTTCCTCTCGACGTTGGGCGCATCGGACGAGGCTGCCAGTGACTCCCTCTCGAAGCTCATGCGCACCTTGGTCCACCACGGGGACGTCATGAGCCTCGACCGTTTCCTATTGAAGGAGGAGGACCCGCTCATCAGGAAGTTTTACGCCACCGCCAGCTCGCCTGAGGCGTCTTCATCTTCCGGGTCGATTGCGTCGGGTGGCAAGTGGCTCCTCCAGAATAAGGAGAAGTGCGATTACAACAAGACAGCTTGGTGGGAACATTCTGTCTTGCCTTCGGACTATTTCACCCTCGCCTTTCCAGGCATGCTCATGATGAACGAGCGCCTCTGGGACTGCCTCCAGTCTTTGGGGGGCACCGAAGGCATGCTTCCGGAGGAGAGCCCCCCTCGAATCATCGACTTGTCACAGACCATCGTGCGGGCGGGCGAGAACAAGGACCGTGGGATCTCGTCGGCCATTACCCCGAAGGGCTTCTTTTTCAACACGCAGCTGTGCCGCCGACATCATGGAGTGGAACAGCTGCGTTTACAAGGAATCTATTACGCGGAGAAGCAGCACCTCGCAGAGCAAACCGCCGAGGGTACGCTCCACGATTTGGCCGGCAACGCCTTCCAAGGACATTGTTGCCTCAGCGTGCTCCTCTGCAGCCTCTCGACGTTGGCAGTGCTCTGGGAAGGGCACCACAAGGAAGTGGTGGAGAACGCGACGCAAGCCCTGGCCAAAGACACGCAGGAGTCGCATCCCCTCGCCAGCTTCAGTGAAGGTGAAGAGGAAGGCGACATCGACATGAGTCAAATGAGTCAAACGACAGTTGAGTTTGGCAGCTGAGCCGTTGGGCCCAGTGGGTCCCTACGGCTAGTAAGCCGTTGAGCCAGGTTCGGAGTTTCGGAGGTTCGGAGATTTGGATTTCCGAGCTTCCGGTTTCTTCTTTTCAGTTTTTCGTTTCAAAGCACGTCCTTGTCGTTCCGAATCACCGAATCTCCGAATCTCTGAATCTCCGAATCTCCGAATCTCCGAATCTCTGGAACTCCGAATCTCCGAATCTCCGAATCTCCGACTCTCCGAATCTCTGACTCTCCGAATCTCCGAATCTCCGAATTGCCGAATTTCCGAATCTCCGAATCTCCGAATCTCCGAATCTCTGGAACTCCGAATCTCCGAATCTCCGAATCTCCGAATCTCCAAATCGGGCGACAGTTTTAAGGCGGAGGCCAAGCCTCACATTGGCCGTGGCTTGCCCCGGAGCGCAGTGACTCCATCCTAGGCCTCTGAAAAGGATGTCATCATCAACTCATCGTCAAAGACACGTCACCAACTCCGGAACAAAAAAGGGGGCTGACGGATCTGCCTGTAGAAGAGATTGTCTTGCTTGGTCGGCTTGCCTGGGGGGTGATGATTGTCATTCTCATTTCATGCGAGAGGGCAGTCAGGCAACCGGGTCCTACTATGGTTCCCTCGTTTTTGGATTAATCAGAGCTTCACTAATCAGATATTCGTTAATCAGAGTTTCACTAATCAGAGCTTCACTAGGGGGCAGCCGCAGTAACAGCAGCAGCAGCAGCATCGTCGGGTGGGGGGGGGGTATGTCTAGCTCCGGCAGCGAGCAGCAAGAACTGCCACCACGCAAGCAGCAGTAGCAGCATCAGCAAGCACTGTTGGCAAGCACTGCCACCATTCAAGCATCAGCAACCGCTGCCACCACGCAAGCAGCAGCAGCATCAGCAGCATCAGCAAGCAGCATCACGCAAGCAGTGATACGAGTGCCGTAAAGCATTTGGCTCCGGCACCGTCCAAGAGCGATAGGGATGTCTAATCCCGCCAGCGGTTCCTCGATTACGGTCAGCAATGTCGGGGGTGGCAGCATCGTTGGCTCTGGCTCTACTGGCTCTACCCCGCCGCCAGGGCCGCCTTGCAGGTGGTGCCGCCGTGGCCGTGGAGCTTGCAACCCCATCTCCAAGCACATCAGGGGCCCATTCCTCCCCTTCGTGAGGCAGGATAGCGCGGAGTGCTTGCCTTGCAAGAACTACATCACCATCGCCTGGAAGGAGAAGAACAAGCTCGAACTCGCAAAGTTCCTGCAAGCAGACGAGAACATGGCCACTTACATGGATGGCTTGGGGTGCTGGGAGAAGGCCTACGACGACTCCTCTGCTGGCCGCGTAAGGAAGGGGTTCATCGAGGCGTTGAAATTTGAGAAGGGCGTGGAGATAGAGGAATCCACCGCTTTCACCTTCCAGGAGAACCTCGGGGTGTGGTGGCCGGTCTCGCTGTACGAAGCCACCTTCAAGAAGCGTGCTGATCCGGCCAAGCACGTCGTGATTGTGGTGGATGGCAAGCAGAAAAAAGGTATCGTCCTGGATGCGAAGCACGGCGAACCAGTCGGCACCGTGAAGATGGGCAAGCAGTGGGAGCGCAAGGCGAAGAAGGTGGGCACCTTGGTCGCCCCCGGCCAGGTCTTCCGCAAGAACCAGGTTGAGGATGCATACTCTGCTGCTTGCCAAGCTGCCCGGGTCCTCGACGTACACTCGGCCAAGGACGCCGACGACACGGATGGCTTGTCGGTAAAGGTTGCGAAGAAGAAGCGGAAGCGCTCCGATGAGGCCGATTCGCAGTCCGAGGAAATGGATTGGTTTTCCACGGCGCCCGTTGCTGCTTCACGGAAGTCAAAGGCCCCCTCGGCCCCCTCGTCTTCAAAGCACGAGCCCGAGATAGATGATGAGGAGGAGGAGGAGCAGGGCGAGGACGACGATGGTTCAAATGATGCGGCGGTGCGGGCGCGCGAGACGCCGACGAAGCAGCCGAGGCATACCCGCACGATGGCGCAGAAGTCCAGCCCGCAGCACTCCAAGGCGGGCATGAAACAGGTTGCTGCCATCGTGGCTGCCCAGAAGGACATCGCAGAGGCCAAGCGAATCATTGATATCGCACAGTCGCCTGCTTTCGACACCGGTCTCAAGGAGAGCGACATCACGGCCGCCATTGGCAAAATCGAGAAGCGGGCCGACCGCTCGCATATCAGCATTTACTGTGCGGAACACCAAGGCTTCGTTGGTGAGATCGACGGCCAGTCGCACACCCACGAGCAGCTTGCAAACAAGGGCATCGAGATCGTCGAGCAGCTCGGGGAGCTTCAAGCTCAGTTACCATTGGTGCTCGCATTGGCAAAGGCTTTCTTCCCCCACAACAAGAAGAAGGAGCTGCCGCCCACCTCAGATGATTTGGCGGAGGCTATCGCCAATGTGGAGTCGTCTTCCTTCAAGGTTCCAAACATCGTGCGACAGAGCCTTGTCGAGCGGAGTTTGTCGGAGGCCTTTGCGAAAAGTGACTTTGCAACGTCGGCCAAACTCCTTGCCGTGGGTAACGCCTGCCAGGAGCAGAGGGGCCTCGGCAGCCTCTCTTTGCCCAACTCGGAGTTGGCCTCCTTGCAGACGAAGCACATCATGTCCCTCCTCATGGATATCTTCAGGACCCACGATACAAAGGGTCGCCTCGCCATCTTTTTGCAGGAGCTTGGCAAGCTAGACATCGAGGACGAGAGCCTCGGGGAGGCCACCAAGGCGTTGGCCGTGGTGGTGGCCTTGGACATGGACGTGGAGCGCCCGCAGCAGGCCATTCGGGCTGCGAGGGAAACCTTGTCGAACAAGGACGGGAAACTGTACAAAGCGTTGCACGTCTTGCCCCTCGGCAGGGCCATCATGGGCGAGGTATCACAGCTCTTGCTGCAGTTTGAGTGCGACCAGACTTTTGAGGGGCAGCTGCAACCGTTGCGTGACAGGGTGAAGACCGCAAAAGACGAGGCCGCAGACGCCGCTGCAGGTGAGGCGCTCTACATCCAGATGGCGGCGTCCGTGCAGGAGGCACATGGTTGCCTCGAGGTCTACAACAACATGCGCGCCAATGCCAGCCCTTGCTTCCAGAGGCTGTACGGCAAGGAACTCACCGAGTGCAGCGATGGCATCAAGGAGGTTGGCCTGCAGAATTCAAAGAAATTGGCGCGCCACTTTGGCGCCGCTGCATGCGACCTGCTGGGAGGCGTGGCCAGTCTCTTGAAAGGCAGCCGCGGTGACAACGTGCACATCATGGAGCCTGACTCAGCCAAGCCAATCTTCGCGGACAAGCTGAAGGCTTTGTTGCCTGACGGCGCTTACTTCGAGCAGGTCATGTTGTCGCGGGAGGCCTTCCTGAAGTCGGTGTGCAAGCAGCTCTGTCCGCTTTTGTTCGCGACAAATGTGAGGGTCGAGGCCATTGACCGGCAGCTCATGGCTGACTTCATTCATGAGATTGGCCTCTTGGCCGTGATGAGCGCGGGAGGCTTGGACATCTCGAGATCGGAGCCGCCAAAGATTATGTACGGTGGCAGCTCGGAGATCTTGGAGAGGTTGAAGGCCAAGGCCATTGAGGTCCGGCAGATCATTGTCTCAAAGGTCCTTGATGAGATTCGGGACATAGTGCAACCGGTGGAGTGGCTGAAGCCGTTGTTGGCGGGGCTCGCGAAGCATTGGAACTCTGGCGAGGACTTTTTTGAGCAGGTCGACTTCACGGCTTTTGACGCGGCGGACCAAGCTGGGGCGGTGGTGCCGGTGGAGGACAAGTGTGAGAACCTACTGACGCCTGCGATGGTGAACGCCACGCGCAGCTCGGAGGCCAAGGTCAGCCTGGATGCCGCGTACAATGACTCGATTGATGGGGAAGTGAAGGATGTGGACCCTGGGGCAATCATCCTCGTGTTCCACTTGGCGCGCTACGGGGTCGCTTTGAAGAGGTGCTTAGCATTCAAGGACACCTTGACCTCTGAGGCGTACGATGTATTGGAGGATCCTTTCAAGTTCAAGGCCATGGCTCTGGCGGCGGTTGGGCTGCAGAACGTGAGGCTCCCGGAGACAGGCTCTGACTCGCCCATTGTCAAGGGCGCGTGTGATCGCACGGGTAAGCTGGTCAGCGACACCATGAGCATATGCAAGTCTCTGTTTGACAAACTGAGTGCAGAGTTGGCAGAGTTCCTCCGCAGCGAGAGTTTCAACGCCATGGGATTGATTGACGCAGAGGACCCCATCTCCAGTGCGTCCGTGCAGAAGCTCTTAGACATGAGCAAGTCAAAGGCCGCCAACAGGTTGTGGAACAAATGGTCCAAGCTGCAGAGGGCTCTCAGCCTCCCCGTCTTGTTGCAGGAGCACTTCGGGTGTGGTGCGAAGCCTTCCGTTGCGTCGATCCAAGACGCATGCGCCGAGGTCTTGGCCAAGGTGAAGACCGTGGTCGTGACGAACATGGCAATCCAGGCTTTATGGCGGCCGCTCAAGGAGGGGGAGTCTCGCGCTCGCTTGTCAGAGCTCGCATTGCGCGAGAGGGACAAGCAGCATGCCCAGATCAGCCCCCGCCTTGCCCTCGCGTTGCAGAAGGAGTCCAAGGATCAGGCCACCGCCGGGCAGGACAACAAGAAGGCCACCGCCGGGCAGGACAACAAGGCCACCGCCGGGCAGGAGCAGCACACGGGCAGCTCGAACAAGCGGGGCAAGCAATCCGGCGCTTGAGCGCCATGGGCCATGGTCCCATGGTAGGGGCCGGGGCGGGCCACAGACCCACAGAGGTCCAGACAGTGCCAATGGTACATGGTGGGGGCAGGCCATTGACAATTAGCATTGCCGCATTCCCGTTCGACAAATAACAAATAGCTTGAATCGCATCTGGCTCAACCTAGGTATCGCATCGCATCCGACTTCACCATGGTATCGCATTGCCGTTTGACAATTGGCAAACCGAATGAAGTCATGTTTTTAGCGCAAGCCGCGTCTGACTCCTCCTAAGGTATCGCATCGCATCGCATAATCTTTAGCGTTAGAATCTCATGGTTCACCTATCAGGAAATTGGCGAAGACTTGCTTGAACAATCCGGTCCCTGCGGGAGTCCCGTTTGCGCCCAAAAATGGTGTTGTGGGAAGCAACGAAAAACGAATTCGAATGTTTGGGGGCCCACCATGGTGGGCATAGTCGAATGCAGGGGCCCGGAGGGGCTCAACGATAGTCGAATGTAGGGGGCCGACCATGGCGAAAATAGTCGAATGTTGGGGGCCGACCATGGTGAACATAGTCGAATGTTGGGGGCCGACCATGGTGAAACTAGTCGAATGTTGGGGGCCGACCATGGTGAAAATAGTCGAATGTTGGGGCTCAACTAGTCGAATGTAGGGGCCTGGACATGGGTAAAGAGGAGGTGATCGGTGCCCGGTGCAACACAAACAGATGTTGTTTCCTTTGAATTCAAAGTAAACCACAGATGTTTTGTACTTTGAGTTCAACTTAAAAACAGCTGTGATGTTT
>JAPIWU010305617.1:0-11781 GCA_037576205.1 Pyrocystis lunula | reverse complement strand
CAAAACTGCAAAAATACAAATAAAAAATACAAAATCCAAACATCTAAAAATACACAATCAAAAATCCAAAAATCCAAAATTCCAAATATCCAACAAATTAAAAATCCAAAATACAAAATACAAAAATCCAAAAATCCAAAAATCCAAAACTCCAAAAATCCAAAAATCCAAAATCCCAAAATCAAAAAATCCAGAATAAAAAATCCAAAAATCCAAACATCCAAAAATCCAAAAATCCAAAAATCCAAAAATAAAAAATTTCACAAAAAAACAAAAATGCAATAATCCAAATTCCAAAAATCCAAAAATCCAAAAATCAAAAAATTCAAAAATACAAAAATACAGAATCCAAAAATCCAAAAATCCGAAAAAATACAAAATACGAAATACAAAATCAAAAATCAAAAAAACCAAAAATCCAAGAATCCAACAATCCAAAAACCCAAAAATCAAAAAATCCAAAAAGCCAAAAATCCAAAAACCCAAAAATCAGAAAATCCAAAATAAAAATCAAAAAATCCAAAAATTCAAAAATCAAAAAATACAAAAATACAAAAATCCAAAAATCCAAAATACCAAATAAATACAAATCCAAAAATCCAGAAATCCAGAAATCACAGACAAATCAAAATAAAACAAAAAATACAAAATCAAAAATACCAAAATCCAAAAATACAATATCCGAAAATCAAAAGCCCAAAATACATAATACAAAAATACAAAATCCCAAAATCCAAAAATCTAAAATCCAAAATCTAAAATCCAAAAATCCAAAAATCCAAAATCCAAAAATCCAAAATCCCAAAATCCAGAAATCCAAAAATACAAAAATACAAAATCCAAAAATCCAAAAATAAAAAATCAAAAATCCGAAAATCCAAAATCCAAAAATCCAAAAATACAACAATACAAAATCCAAAAATCCAAAAATCCAAAATCAAAAAATCAAAAAATCCAAAATACAAAATCCAAAAATCAAAAAATCCAAAAATCCCAAAATACAAACTCCAAAATCCAAAATCCAAAAATCAAAAATCCAAAATACAAAATACAAAATCCAAAAATCATTAAATCAAAAATCAAAACAAAATACAAAATCCAAAAACAAAAAATCCCAAAATCCAAAAAATCCAAAAACCTAAAAATCAAAAAAATCAAAAAATCAAAAAATCAAAAAATCCAAAAACACAAATCAAAAAATCCTAAAATCCAAAAATGCCAAAATCCAAAAACCCGAAAATCCAAATCCAAAATCCAAAAATCCAAAAACCCAGAAATCTAAAAATCCAAAATCCCAAAATTCAAGAATCCAAATCAAAAAAATCGAAAAATCCCAAACTCAAAAAACCCAAAATCCAAAAATCCAAAATCCAAAAATCAAAAATCAAAAATCAAACATCCAAAAATTCAAAAATTTAAAAATACAAAATCCAAAATCCACAAATACAAAAATTCAGAACTCCAAAAATCCAAAAATCCAAATTCCAAACATCCAAAAGTCCAAAATACAAAATCCCAAAATTCAAAATCCAAAAATCAAAAAATTAAAAACAAAAAATACAAAAATCCAAAGTCCCAAAATCCAAAAATCAGAATAAAAAATCAGAAAATCAAAAATAAAAATCAAAAAATACAGAAATCCAAAATCCAAATCCAAAAATCCAAAAACCAAAAATAAAAAATCCAAAAATCCAAAAATACAGAAATCCAAAAATACAAAAGTCAAAAATACAAAATCAAAAAATCAGCAAATCCAAAAATCCAGAAATCCAAATACCCAAAAATCAAAAAATCCAAAATCCAAAAATCCAAAAATCTAAAAATGGAAAAATCCCAAAATCCAAAAATCACAAAATCCAAAAATCCAAAATCCAATATCCAAAAATCCAAATATCCAAAAATACCAAAATACAGAAATACAAAAATACCAAAATACAACAGTACAAAATCAAAAAATCCAAAAATAAGCAAAAACCAAAAATACAAAAATCAAAAATACAAAAATAAAAATCCAAAATACGACATCCAAAAATCAAGAATCCAAAGATCCAAGATCCAAAATCCAAAATAAAAAATCAAACCCAAATCCAAAATCCAAAAATTAAAAAATCAGAAAATCCAAAAATCCAAAAATCAAAAAATCAATCCAAAAATACAAAATCCAAAAATCCAAAAATAAAAAATCAAAAATCCAAAAATCCAAAATCCCAAAATCAAAAAATCCAAAATCCAAAATCAAAAAATCCAAAATCCAAAAATCCAAAATCAAAAATCAAAAAATCAAAAAATCCAAAATGCAAAATCAAAAATGCAAAATTACAAAAATCAAAAACCAAATCCAAAAATCCAAAAATACAAAATCCAAAGATCAAAAATACATACATCCAAAACTCCAAAAATCCAAAAATCTAAAGTCCAAAGTCAAAAAACACAAAATACAAAATCCAAAAATCAAAAAATCAAAACATCCAAAATCCAAAATCCAAAAATCCAAAATCCAAAAATACAAAAACAAAAAATAAAAAAGAAAAGAAAAATCCAAAAATCCAATACAAAAATCCAAAAATCCAAAAATCCCAAAATCCAAAAATACAAAAATGCAAAATCCAAAAATCCAAAAATACAAAAATCCAAAAATCCAAAAGTCCAAAATACAAAATCAGAAATCAAAAAATCCAAAAATCCAAAAATCCAAAAATCAAAAATCCAAAGTCAAAAAAACCCGAAATACAAAATCCAAAAATCAAAAAATCAAAAAATCCAAAATCCAAAAATCAAAACATCAAATAAAAAAACAAAAATTCAAAAATACAAAAATACAAAATCCAAAAATCCAAAAATACAAAATCAAGAATCCCAAAATCCAAAAATCCAAAATCCAAATATCAAAAAACCCAATATTAAAAATCCAAAACTCCAAAATCCAAATATCAAAAAAATCCAAAATCCAAAATTCAAAAAATCCGCAATCCAAAATACAAAAATCAAAAATTCCAAAAATCAAAAAAATCAAAAAACAAAAAATCAGCAAAATCAAATAATAAAATCAAAAAATACAAATACAAAATCCCAAAATCGAAAATACAACATCAAAAATAAAAAATCCAAAAATCCCAAAATCAGAAAACCCAAAATAAAGAATCCCAAAATCCAAAATCAAAAATTTAAAAATCCAAAATCCAAAATACAAAAATCAAAAAATCCAAAATCCCAAATACAAAAATCCCAAAATCAAAAAATCCAATAATCAAAAAAAATTAAATTAAAAAATTCAAAAATAAAAAATCCAAATATCCAAAATACAAAATCCAAAAATCCAAAAATCAAAAACCAAAAATTTAAATATCCAAAAATCCAATCCAAAATTCCGAAAATCCAAAAATCCGAATAAAAAAATCAAAAAATCAAAAAAATACATCCAAAAATCCAAAAAATCCAAAAATCCAAAATCAAAAAATCAAAAAATACAAAAATCCAAAATCCAAAATCCAAGATCCAAAAATCAAAAAATCAAAAATCAAGAATCCAGAAATCCAAAATCCCAAAATCCAATAATCCAAAAATCAAAAAAAATAAAAATCAAAAAAATACAAAAATCCAAAAATCCAAAATACACATCCAAAAATCCAAAAATACAGAAATACAAAAATACACATACAAAATCCAAAAATCCGAAAATACAAAAATCCAGAAATCCAAAATACAAAATCAAAAATACAAAAATCCAAAAATCCAAAAATCCAAAAATTCAAACACCCCAAAATCAAAAAATCCAAAAATAAAAAAATCAAAAAACCAAAATCTAAAAATCCAAAATACAAAAATACAAAAATACAAAAATACAGAAATCCAAAAATCCAAAATCCAAATCCAAAAATCCAAAAATCCAAAAATCCAAAAATCACAAAATCCAAATACAAAATCCAAAATCCAAAAATCCAACAATCCAAAAATTTAAAAATCCAAAAATCCAAAAATTCAAAAAATACAAAAATGAAAAATCCAGAATCCCAAAATCAGAAAATCCAAAATACAAAATTCAAAATCCAAAATCCAAAAATCCAAAAATCCAAAATCCAAAATCCAAAAATCAAAAAATCCACAATACAAAATCCAGAAATCCCAAAATCAGAAAATCAAGCAATCAAAAAAAGAAAAGAATAAAAAATACGAAAGTACAAAAATACAAAATCCAAAAATCCACAAATACAAAATCAAGAATCCAAAAATCCGAAAATCCAAAAGCCAAGAATCAAAAAAACAAAAATCAAAAATCCAAAAATAAAAAATCAAAAATCCAAAAATCCAAAATCCAAAATCCAAAAATACAAAGATCCAAAACTCCAAAAATCCAAACATCCAAAATCCTAAAATGAAAAACCAAAATACAAAATACAAAAATCCAAAATCAAAAAATCCAAAATACAAAATCCAAAAATCAAAAAAGGAAAAATGAAAAAATCCCAAAATCCAAAAATCCAAAATCCAAAAATCAAAAAATCCAAAAATCCAAAAATCCAAAAATACAAGATCCAAAAATCCAAAAATGGAAAAATCCCACAATCCAAAGATACAAAATACAAAATCAAAAATCAAAAATCAAAAATCAAAAAATCCAAATCCTAAAATCCAAAAACCCAAAAATCAAAAATCAAAAAATCAGAAAATCCAAACCCAAAAATCAACAAAAAACAAAATACCAAATCCAAAAATCAAAAAATCAAAAAATCAAAAAATACAAAATCCGAAATTCCAAAAATCAAAAAATCAAAAAATCAAAGAATACAAAAGTACAAAAATACAAAATCCAAAAATACAAAAATACAAAATACAAAAATCCAAAAATACAAAAATACAAAAATCCAAAATCCAAAATCCAAAATACAAAATCCAAAATCCAAAAATCCAAAATCCAAAATCCAAAGATCCAAAATCCAAAATCCAAAACTCAAAAATCTAATAATCTAAAAATAAAAAATAAAAAATACAAAAATCCAAAAATCCAAAAATCCAAAATACAAAAATCAAAAAATCCAAATCCCAAAATCCCAAAATACAAAATCCCAAATCCAAAAATACAAAAATCCAAAAATCCAACAATACCAAATACAAAATCAAAATCAAAAAATCCATAGATCCAAAAATCCAAAAATACAAAAATCCAAAAACCCTAAAATCAAAAACTCCAAAAATCCGAAAATCCAAAAACACACAAATCAAAATATCCAAAATCCAAAAATACAAAAATCCAAAAATCAAAAAATCAAAGAATACAAAAATACAAACATCCAAAAATCCAAAAATCCAAAATCTCAAATCCAAAGATGCAAAAATACAAAAATTCAAAAATTCAAAAATACAAATACAATACAAAATCCAAAAATCCAAAAATACAAAATCAAAAATCCAAAAATACAAAATCCCAAAATCCAACAATCCAAAAATCCAAAATCCAGAAATAAAAAAATCCAAAATCCAAAAAATCCAAAATCCAAAATCCAAAATCCACAAATCAAAAAATCCAAATTCCAAAGTCCAAAATTCCAAAAATCACAACATCAAAAAATCAATAAACAAATCCAAAAATCCAAAAATCCAAAACTCCAAGAATCCAAAAATCTAAAATACAAAAATACAAAATCAAAAATCCAAAAATCCAAAATGCAAAAATCAAAAAATCCAAGATACAAATTCCAAAAATCCAAAATCCAAAAATCCAAAAATCCAAAATCGAAAATCAAAAATCAAAAATCAAAAAAACCAAAATACAAAATCCAAAAATATAAATCCAAAAATCAAAAAATCCCAAATCCAAAAATCCAAAAATCCAAAAATACAAAACCAAAAATCCCAAAATCCCAAAATCCAAAACCAAAAATCAAAAAATCCAAAAATCCAAAATCCAAAAATCAAAAAATCCACAATACAAAATCCAAAAATCCAAAATCCAAAAATCCAAAAATCCAAAATCCAAAATCCAAAATCCAAGAATCAAAAAATCCAAAATCCAAAAATCCAAAAATCCAAACATCAAAAACAACAAAAATCCAAAAATACAAAAATACAAAATACAAAGTCCAAAAATCCAAAAATACAAAATCAAAAATCCAAAAATCCAAAAATCCAAAATCCAAAAATCCAAAAATCAAAACAAATCAAAAAATACAAACTCAAAATTCCAAAAATCAAAAAATCCCAAATCCCAGAATCAAAAAATCCAGAATACAAAATCCAAAAATACACGAATCCAAAAATCCAAAATACGAAATACAAAATACAAAAATCGAAAAATTCAAAATCCAAAATCCAAAAATCCCAAAATCCAAAAATCCAAAATCCAAAATCCAAAATCCAAAATACAAAATCCAAAAATCAAAAATCCAAAATCCAAAGGTCCAGAATCCAAAGATCCAAAATTCAAAAAATCAAAAATCAAAGAATAAAAACATAAAAAAGACAAAAATCCAAAAAACCAAAATCCAAAAATCCAAATTCAAATCCACAAATACAAAGTCCAAAATCCAAAAATACAAAAATCCAAAAATCCCAAAATACCAAGTACAAAATCAAAATCAAAAATCCATAAATCCAAAAATCCAAAAATCAAAAAACCCAAAAATTAAAAAATCAGAAAATCAAAAAATCAAAAAACACAAAAATCAACATATCCAAAATCCAAAAATACAAAAATCCCAAAATCAAAAAATCAAAAAATACAAAAATCCAAACATCCAAAAATCCAAAAATCCAAAATCTCAAATCCAAAAATGCAAAAATACAAAAATTCAAAAATTCAAAAATACAAATACAATACAAAATCCAAAAATCCAAAAATACAAAATCAAAAATCCAAAAATACAAAATCCCAAAATCCAACAATCCAAAAATCCAAAATCCAGAAATAAAAAAATCCAAAATCCAAAAAATCCAAAATCCAAAATCCAAAATCCACAAATCAAAAAATCCAAATTCCAAAGTCCAAAATTCCAAAAATCACAACATCAAAAAATCAATAAACAAATCCAAAAATCCAAAAATCCAAAACTCCAAGAATCCAAAAATCTAAAATACAAAAATACAAAATCAAAAATCCAAAAATCCAAAATGCAAAAATCAAAAAATCCAAGATACAAATTCCAAAAATCCAAAATCCAAAAATCCAAAAATCCAAAATCGAAAATCAAAAATCAAAAATCAAAAAAACCAAAATACAAAATCCAAAAATATAAATCCAAAAATCAAAAAATCCCAAATCCAAAAATCCAAAAATCCAAAAATACAAAACCAAAAATCCAAAAATCCCAAAATCCAAAACCAAAAATCAAAAAATCCCAAAATCCAAAATCCAAAAATCAGAAAATCCACAATACAAAATCCAAAAATCCAAAAATCCTAAATCCAATATCCAAAATCCAAAAATCAAAAAATCCAAAATCCCAAAATCACAAAATACAAAAATCAAAAAAAACAAACATCCAAAAATACAAAAGTACAAAATACAAAATCCAAAAATCCAAAAATACAGAATCAAAAATCCCAAAATCCAAAAATCCAAAATACCAAAATCCAAAAATCAAAAACAAAAAACAAAAATGCAAATCCAAAATTCCAAAAATCCAAAATCCCAAAATCAAAAAATCCAAAATACAAAATCCAAAAATACACACATCCAAAAATCCAAAATACAAAATACAAAATACAAAAATCGAAAAATCCAAAATACGAAATCCAAAAATCCAAAGTCAAAAAATCAAAAAATCCAAAATCCAAAAATAATCTAAAAATTTAAAAATCCAAACATCCAAAATCAAAAAATCCAAAATCCAGAAATCAAAAAATACAAAAATACAAAAATACAAAGACCAAAATACAAAAATAAAAAATCCATAATACAAAATCAAAAATAAAAAATCCAAAAATCCAAATATCCAAAAATCCAAAAACCCAAAAACCCAAAATATACCAAAATCCAAACATCCAAACATCCCAAAATCCAAAATCCAAAAATACAACAAATACCAAAATACAAAAATACAAAAATACAAAAATACAAATACAAAAATACAATCCAAAAATCCAAAAATCAACAAATACAAAATAAAAAATCCAAAAATCAAAAATTCCAAAATCCAAAAATCAAAAGATCCAAAATAAAAAATCCGAAAATCCAAAATCAAAAAAATCCAAAAATACAAATCCAAAAGCCAAAATACAAAAATACAAGATCAAAATCCCAAAATCCCAGAATCCAATATCAAGAAATCAAAAAATCAAAAATATAAAAATCCAGAATCCAAAAATCCAAAAATCAAAAATCCCAAATCAAAAAATCAAAAAATCAAAAAATCAAAAATAAAAATCAAAAAAAGAATCAAAAATCACAAAATCCCAAAATACCAAATCCCAAAATCCAAAATACAAAACCCAAAATCCCAAAATCCAAAAATCCAAGATCCAAAAATCAAAAAATCCAAAATACAAAATCAACAAATCCAAAATAAAAAATCCAAAATCCAACATCCAAAAATCAAAAAATCCAAAATCCAAAATCAAAAAATCAAAAAATCAATCAAAAAACAAAAAAATCAAAAAATAATAAATCCACAGATCCAAAACTACAAAATCAAAAATTCAAAAATACAAAAATCAAAAATCCAACAATCAACAAATCAGAAATAAAAAATCAAAAATCCAAAAATCCAAAAATCAAAAAATCCACAAATACAAGATCCAAAAATCAAAAATTCCAAAAATCCAAAAATCAAAAATCCAAAAATAAAAAAACAAAATACAAAATTCCAAAAATAAAAGAATCCAAAATCCCAAAATCCAAAAATCCAAAATCCAAAATCCAAAATCCAAAAATCTAAAAATCAAAAAATCAAAAAATCAAAATCAAAAAAATCAAAAATACAAGAAAATAAATCCAAAAATACAAAAATCTAAAAATCCAACAATCCAAAACTACAGAAACACAACATCCAAAAAGCCCAAAATACAAAATTACAAAAATCCCAAAATCCAGAATACAAAAAAAACAAAAAATCTAAAAATCAAAAAATCCAAGAACCCAAAGATCAAAAAATTCTAAATCCAAAAATCCAAAAATCAGAAAATCCAAAAATCAGAAAATCAAAAAATTAAGAAATCAAAAAATCAAAAAATTTAACAATACAAAATCCAAATTCCAAAAATCCAAATATCCAAAAATCCAAAAATCCAAATACAAAAATACAAAATCCAAACATCCCAAAATACAAAATCAAAAATCCAAAAATTCAAAAAATCCAAAATCCAAAATCCCAAAATCCAGAAATCCAAAATCCAAAATCCAAATTTCCAAAAATAATAAAATCCAAAATACAAAATCCAAGAATCCAAAATCCAAAAATCCAAAAATCCAAAGCCCAAAATCCAAAATCCAAAAATCAAAAATCAAAAATCAAAAATCAAAAAATCCAGAAATCAACAAATCAAAAAATAAAAAATAAAAGAATAAAAAATACAGGAATCCAAAAATACCAAATTCAAAAATCCAAATATCCAAAGATACAAAACCAGAAATCCAAAAATCCAAAATCCAAAAATCAAAAAATCAAAAATACAAATCCAAAAATCCAAAATCCAAAAATCAACAAATCCAAAATCCAAAATCCAAAAATACAAAAATACAAATACAAAAATGCGAAAATACAAAAATACAAAAATACCAAATCCCAAAATCCAAAAATACGAAAATAAAAAAATCCAAAATACATAATCAAAAGTCCAAAAATACAAAAATACACAAATACAAAAATACAAAATCCAAAAATACAAAAACACAAAAATCCAAAACTCCAAAAATCCAAAAACCCAAAATCCAAAAATAAAAAATCCAAGATACAAAATCCCAAAATCCAAAATTCCAGCAATCCAAAAATCCAAAATCCGTAATCCAAAATCCCAAAATCAGAAAATCCAGAAACCCAAATCCAAAAATCCAAAATCCAAAAATCAAAAAATCAAAGAAAAAATCAAAAATACAAAAATCCCAAATCCAAACATCCAAAAATACAATACAAAAATACAAAAATACAAAATCCAAAAATCCAAAATACAAATCAAAAAATACAAAATAAAAAAATCAAAAATCCAAAAATCCAAAAATCCAAAATCGAAAAACACAAAAATCAAAAGATACAAAAATCTAAAAATCCAAACCCAAAAATCAAATAATCCAAAATCCAAAAATCCAAAAATCCAAACATCCAAAAATCAAACAATCAAACATTAAAAAAACAAAATCCAAAATACAAAATCCAGAAATCCAAAAATACAAATACAAAAATACAAAGATACAAAAATACAAACATACAAAATACAAAATCCAAATCCGAAAATACAAAATCAAAAATCCCAAAATCCAAAAATCCACAATCCAAAAATCCAATATCCAAAAATCCAAATCCAAAATCCAAAAATCAAAATCCAAAAATCCAAAAATCCAAAATGCAAAATAAAAAATCAAAAATCCAAAAATCCAAAAATCCAAAATACAAAAATCAAAAAATCCAAAATACAAAATCCAAAAATCCAAAATCCAAAATCCAAAAATCCAAAATCCAAAATCCAAACATCCAAAAATCAAAAAATCCAAAATCCAAGATCCAAAAATCCAAAAATCGAAAAATCAAAACATCAAAATATAAAATAAAAAATAAAACAATCAAAAAATACAAATACAAACATACAACATCCCAAAATCCAAAAATACAAAACCCAAAATCCAAAAATCCCAAATTAAAAAAATCAAAAAATCCAAACTCCAAAATACAAAAATCAAAACATACAAAAATCAAAACATCAAAAAATCAAACAAATCACAAAATCAAAAAATACAATCCAAAAATCGAAAAATACAAAATCAAAAATCCAAAAATCACAAAATCCAAAATCCAAAAAATCCAAAATACAAAATCAAGAATCCAAATCTCAAAAAACAAAAATAGAAACATACAAAAATTCGAAAATACAAAATCCAAAAATACAAACATACAAAATTCCAAAACTCCAAAAATGCAAAAGTCCAAAATCTAAAAATCAAAAAATATAAAATAAAAAGTCTAAAAATCCGAAAATTCAAAAATCAAAAAATCCAAAAATCCAAAATCCAAAATCCAATAATCAAAAAATCCCAAATCCAAAATCCAAAAATCAAAAAATCAAAAAAAAACAAAATCAAAAAAATCAAAAAATAAACAAAATCAAAAAATCCCAAAATCCAAAATCCCAAAATCCAAAAATACAAAATACAAAATACAAAGTTACAATACAAAATCCAAAAATTCAAAAATACAAAAATCCAAAAATCAAAGAATACAAGATCAAAAACAAAAATCAAAAAATCCCAAAATCCAAAAATCCAAATCAAAAAACCCAAATATCAAAAAATCCAAAATCCGAAAGTCCAAAAATCAAAAAAACCAAAAATACAAACATCCAAAAGTCCAAAAAATCAAAAAATCCATGATCCAAAATCCAAAAATCAAGAAATTTTGAAATACAAAAATCCAAACATCCAAAAGCCAAAAATCCAAAAATCAAAAAATACATCCAAAATTCCAAAAATACGAAATCAAAAAAATCAAAAATCCAAAATTCCAAAATCCAAACATCAAAAAATCCAAAATACAAAATCCAAAAATCCAAAATCCAAAAATCCAATAATCCAAACATCCAAAATCCAAAATCCAAAAATCCAAAAATCAAAAAATCAAAAAACAAAAAACAAAAACAAAA
>JAPIWU010304510.1:831-11790 GCA_037576205.1 Pyrocystis lunula | reverse complement strand
ATACCGGGCGAGCTCGGCGCCGGAGTGACCCGAGCGGACGAAGACTTCGATCCGCCTTCCGAACGGCGAGATTCCGGCCTCCCGCGGCGTCGATCCAAGCAACCCCTCCCGCGCCGACGAAGCGTCGGCGGTGCCGTCCAGGACCCGCCCCACGAGCAGGGTTTCGACGGCGGCGGTGTCCGCCCCTCGACGAACCTCCTCCGCCGATGGATCGAAACGCGCCTCGGCCACGAAGGCGCCGGGCGCGATCAATCGCTCGAGAGCGTACCGGTCGAGTTGGACCGCCAGGGACGCTGCCACATCGTCACCCTCGAATCGTCCCACGGTCACGAGCGGATCCTCTGTCGCTTCGAAGGCGGCCCCGATGCGCTCGATCGTGGCCGAGGCGGCCTCGGCGGCGGCGGGGGCCTGCTCGCCGGCGGCCGCGACCGAAAAGGGCGCGACTGCGATTCGCAAACCGCCCGAAGCGGCACTCGTGCTGGGCGCTGCGGCGGCAGCGAGGCTCAGTAGACCGGCTGCGGCCAGAACACCGACGATTCGGCGAAAGGCCGGTAGGCCGGCTCGCGCGCGTGAGTGACGCGCCCACGAACCCGAGGCGCGAGCGAGAAGGCAAGGATGAAGCTGGGCGGACCGGCTGCTTCGAGTCATGGATCCTGTACGACCGTCGCGCCCCCTTCCAAACGGAAGCGCTCTTCGTTGACGAAATAGCGGAAGCCGCCTCCCCGATAGCGGCCGCCCTGATCCACGATCAAGACGGGGTCGTCGGTATAGAGAACCCCCTTGACCTCATCATAGGCCACCCAGAGCGCTTCGAACTGCCGGTCGCCTTCGATGGTCCCGACCACGTGCCCCTCGGCGACGAAGGCCTGGGTCGCGAGGTTCAGCCGACCCGAGTCGCAGCGCATCTGAAAACCGACCCGACCGCTGCCAGGGGCGACTTCGACGGTCACGTCCACCAGATCGGCGACTTCGCGCTCGGGATAGAACTCGGCGGTCGCCGCACGCAGCAGGATCTCGTTCGCTGAGCCCTCGCTGGCCACGAAGGTCATCCCGCTCACGTGGAGAACCTGGCCGGGATCGCCCTCGAGCCAGCCGAGATCGGGCACGTCGCCCACAGCCGTGGGGGCGGCGAAGAACGCCGCGATCAGCCCGAGGAAGAGGAGCCGTGCCCATCGAGTGATCATTGGATTTCGGTCAGTCTTCGTGGCCGAAGACCGTCTTGAAAGGCTCGCGGCTGCCGATCCAGTGGGCCGGGCGGAGAATCAGGTACTCGAGCGCGACACCCACAGGGTGCAGCACGTAAGCGATGATGCGAACCGGATGGCCGCCTTCGCTCGAATC
The DNA here is from genome assembly GCA_037576205.1 of Pyrocystis lunula. Taxonomy (NCBI): domain Eukaryota; class Dinophyceae; order Gonyaulacales; family Pyrocystaceae; genus Pyrocystis; species Pyrocystis lunula. Next base: position 10,449 of record JAPIWU010304510.1, on the reverse strand, counting down.
GTATTCGTCCGCGAGGGACGGGGTGGCACTCAGCAAGACGAGTGCGCCGAGCAGCGCCGCCAGCCAGCGCCGGCTCTTCGACGGGCCGGACGCTTCCTCGATCTGTGCCTTCGAAATTCGCCGCATCATCGATTCCCTCAGTTCCTCGTGTCGGCCGCCTCTGGGCTGCCCTATGGGCCACCGCCCAATGCGAATCGGCCATCCATCGCCCCAAGCGTCCGGGCTTCGGCCCTCGAAAGGCCCATGTGCTCCGTGCACAGCTTCGGACACCGCTGCGCTCCCTTCCGGTGCGACCCGGGGACATCTCTCCGATCGGGATGCGCTGGCCGCAGCTTAACGGCTCCCCCGCTCGCCCGCCCAGGGGGCCTCTGGGACGGACCGGGAGACGACGCCCGAGTCCGCTCCAAAGGGACGACCATACCTCAGTAAAATGCCTGATTAAGGACAAGTGTCTTTCTAGAAAGGTACTATTAATGCTCCTGCCGATGAAATCTCACGCGCACGAGACTTAAACCCTCCTCATTCGGCTGCTTTTTCGGCGATTTTCGAACTCGAATCCCTCTCGGAAGTCGACTTTTGACCGATCTATGTCATATTGGGTCGCCATCATCTCGGCATACGTCCGTGCCCACGCCGAGATGCGCTTCACCAGAGCTCCCCCGCCTGCCCCCGGTCCCCGACCGGCGCGAATACAAGTGAGTCTTCATTCCATGGATACGCGGATTCCGACCGGCGCCGAGAAACTGATCCAATGCCTCGAGCGCGAGGGCGTCGAGTACATCTTCGGGTACTCGGGGGGCGCGGCGATGCCGATCTTCGATGCCCTCGTCGATTCGGACATCGAATTGATCCTGGTGCGCCACGAACAGGGCGCCGTCCACATGGCGGACGGCTACGCCCGTGCGACGGGCAAGACCGGCGTGGTCCTCGTGACCTCCGGCCCCGGGGCCACCAATACGGTGACGGGACTCCTGACGGCGCAGATGGACTCGGTTCCGATCGTCGTGCTGACGGGACAGACGATCAGCTCGATGTTAGGCAAGGACGGCTTTCAGGAGGCCGATGTCACGGGCATCACCTATGCCGTCGTGAAGCACAGCTACCTGATCAAGGAATCGACAGATATTCCTCGCGCCACGCGGGAAGCTTTCCATATCGCGAGCTCCGGGCGCCCGGGGCCGGTCCTGATCGACCTTCCCAAGGACGTCACCCAGGGACCCTGCGACGCGCCCTTCGTCGATGAAGTCGAATTGCCCGGGTATCACGTGCCCACCCATGGCGATTCCGACGCGATCCGACAGGCGGCGGAAATTCTGAGTGCCGCGAAGCGGCCGGTGCTCTATGTGGGGCACGGGGCGGTCATCTCGCGCGCGGGCAAGGCGGTCATCCGGCTGGCCGAGAAGCTCCGGGCGCCGATCGTCAATACGCTGCTCGGCAAGGGCGCCGCGGACGAGACCCACCCGCTCCATCTCGGCATGTTGGGCATGCACGGAACCGCCTACGCGAACAAGGCCGTCGACGGTTGTGATTGCATCATGGCCATCGGCGCGCGCTGGGATGATCGCATCACGGGCAAGCTCGATGAGTTCTGCGTGAACGCGTCCAAGATCCACATCGACATCGATCCCGCCGAATTCGGCAAGATGGTGACGCCCGATGTCGCGATCACGGGTGACGCACGGCTCGTGCTCGAGGAGTTGATCCCGCAGGTCACCCAGGCGGACACCGAGGAGTGGCTCTCTCAATGCGAGACCTGGCGGAATCGCTACCCGCTGAAATATGCCAAGCAAGGTGGCTTGCGGGCGCAGCACGTCCTCGACCGGCTTCACCAGATCACCCAGGGCGACGCGATCATCACGACCGACGTCGGCCAGCATCAGATGTGGGCCGCGCAGTTCTGTCTGTCGACGACCAATCGACACTGGATCTCCTCGGGTGGTGCCGGGACCATGGGCTTTGGGTTTCCCGCCGCCATCGGCGCGCAACTCGGCTGTCCCGACAAGAAGGTGTGGGCGGTCGTCGGAGACGGCGGTTTCCAGATGACCCAGATGGAACTCGCGACCGCGGCGATCCATTCGCTCCCGACGAAATGCCTGATCATCAACAACAACTATCTGGGCATGGTCCGACAGTGGCAGGAGCTCTTCTTCGAGAATCGACTCTCCGGCGTCGACCTCGTCGGCAATCCCGATTTCGTGAAGCTCGCCCAGGCCTACGGAATCAAGGCCTTCCGCATTCGCCGCCCCGCCGATGTCGACCGCATCCTCGGGGAGGCACAGGCGTATGACGATGGCCCCTGCGTGGTCGTGGCGGAAGTCGTTCAGGAGGACAACGTCTTCCCGATGATTCCGGCGGGCGCTCCGCTCTCGGGCATGATCATCGAAAAGCCCAAGGAGCAGATGGCCAAGCCGACGGGCAGCACGTGATCTGATTCGGAATGACCCGCGATCGTGGGCGCGACCTTCATCGGCGCCGCGGCCGACCGACGGCCCGAACCAATCGACAACGAAATCAAATACGAATTCGAATACGAGATAGACGAGTCTCACTACAGCGCGCCGCACGAGCGGTGGGCGTGGTGAGGATCCTGGAGCGATGAACATGAGCGCGAGCATTCCCACAAACAAGAATTCGGGCACCGCGAAGACGCACGCGAAGAAGAAGGCGATGAGTAGCCCCAAGGGCAATACCCAGGGCCTCGCGAGAGGCAACGCGCGGGACGCGGAGCAGCCCTCGAGTGGGATCCATGCGGACGCCATGAAGCAGCTGCATACGATCTCGCTTCTCGTTCGCAACTCGCCGGGCGTGCTGGTGCGCGTGGCGATGGTCTTCTCTCGCCGCGGCTACAACATCGAGAGCCTCGTCGTGAGCTCCGCGGCCCGCGAGGGAAACTCGCGCATGACCGTCACCTGTTCAGGAGACGCCTCGATCCTCGAGCAGATGATCAAGCAGCTCGCCAAGCTGGTCGACGTCGTGCACGCGATCGACCACACGACATCGGATCGATTCGAAACCGAGATCGCGCTGCTGAAGATTCGCTGCGAGGGGGACTCACGGCGGGACGCGCTCGAAATCGCCGAGCATTTCAACGCCAAGGTCGTCGACTACGCCGCCGAGAGCATCATCCTTCGCGTGTACGGCGGAAGTGACAAGCTCGACGCGATGATCGTGCTCTTTCCGGAGGACCAGATCGTCGAACTCGTCCGGTCCGGCAAGATCGTGATGACGCGAGCACTCGAAGTCACTTGATTTCGTGCCTGGACGACGGACGCGAGCGCGCGTCGCTCGCCCCGCTCAGATCATCCGCATGACCCAATCGTAGGCTTCGCTCTGTTGCTCCCAGAGATCTTTCGGGTCGATGGAGAGTTCGACCGAGAGCGCAGCCAGCTCGACGAACTCGCCGGTGTCGAGACACTCGATCAGGCGAAGCAGACGTCCGAGCTCTCCTTCCCGATGGAGGAGCGCCGACTTCATCTCCTCGGAGAGCGCGAGATCCGAGATCGTGGAGGCGCGCTCGATTCCCAACAAGACGTGGACGAGAGACAAGATCCCCACCAGAAAGGCCGTATCGCCCTTCTCTTTCACGGCCGGGTCGTCACCGGACCCACTGGACGTCACCAACAATTCCATCAGCCGCGCGCGACTTGCCGCCACTCGAAACAACGGCCCCTGAGTTCCGTTGAGGCTGCCGACCTGGAACAAGAGCAGGTTGAGCCAGCGACTCAGCCCCTTCGCGCCGATCATGATGAGCGCCTGTCCCACCTCCTCGATCTTCTGCGCTCGCGCGAGGTCGAGGGAGTTGACCAGGCGAAGCAATCCCTCCTCGAGGACCGGCGTCTGCTTGATCCGACCGGCCACCGCGTCGATATCGACCTCACCCCGGGCATCCAGGAGAAGTTCGAGGAGCACCTTCCCGTCCGCCGACGCCTGCGTTTCGACTTCCCGGGACGCCTCGGAATAGCTCCTTCCCGCGAAGAGCTCGAAGCCCGAGTCGCGAATCCGAATGAAATCCGAATCGTGCTCGACGGAGGCCGCGAGGACCTGCAGGTTCCTTCGCTGGGCCCGCCGCATGAGGAGCGACCTCGACTCTACATCGAGGGAGAATGCGTCGATCTCGACGGCGTCCGCGAGGTCCAGGAGCTGTTCGCGCGGATCGCGTCGTGAATAGCCACTGAAGAGGAGCCGGACGCCGCAGTGGCTGTGCAGATGATGCAATCGGCTCGAGAGGGCGGCATCGATCTCTTCGAGCGGAGCGATGGCCAACAGGCAACTATCGCGCGGCATTTGCTCGATCACGTCGCTGAAGATCATGCGACGGTCGGCCCTCAACAAGGCGCGTCCCCCACATAGCAACGATTCCCAGCGCGCCGTCTTCGCGACTTCCGTGGCCGCGTCGAGATAGGCGTCCGCGTGCGACTCCGAATCGGAGAGGAGTTCGCCCTCGGCCGAACCGAAGAGCAACTCCCAACCCATCAGCCGACGTTCCCCAGCCACGATGGGTTGTCGACTCAGGAAGAAACCCGTGCTCTCGGATTCGGACATGTCGCCTCGCGTCGCCCTCAACACAGCGAGAGGGGACGGGTCATCGTGACCCGATCCACCGACACATCGACGTCTATCCTACGCAACTCAAGTTTTCCGTTCAGAATCGAACGAGCGCATTCTCGGCGTCGGGGATTCTACCGAGGACGCGGACGGCGGGAGTGGACTCGACCGCTCAGGCTCCGTCCCTCGCGAGGATCTTCTCGCGACTGAAATCCGGAGGAAGATTGAGAATCTCCGCAGGGAAAGACTCTACGAGGAATTGAACGATGTCCCGGACGGAGAGAATGAAAGCCGGCCAACCACGCTCATCGGTCACGGGCAGATGCCGAAAGCCGCCGATCGACATCATGTTGAGTGCCCACGCGAGCTTCGCGTCGATCGGTAGGGATTCCGGCTCCGTCGTCATGACATCCGCCAGCGGAATCGTGGCCGGATTCCGGCCGCAGTCGATCACTTTCAGAAGCACATCGCGCTCGGTGAAGATGCCGATCAACGGCGACCGCAGCGATCCGTCCTGGGTGATCAAGACGCAGCCGCGATGGCGTCGCTTCATCGCCTGCATCGCGTCTTTTACGGTCGCGTCCTGCCCCATTGCGAGCGGGGGGCGACTGGGGAGGAGGGTCAGGGGTTCTTTGAGCAAGCGCGAGTCGAAGACTCGGCGCTCGGACGATGCCTCGTCGAAGTAGGCCTCGTCGCGATCAAAATCGTCATTCGTGTCGGGTTCGATCGTGGCCATGATTGAAGGACCTCCATTCCGAGTCGAATGACCCGGTCCCTCATCTTGCCCCAATTCTGTCGGCCTGCCAGCGGTGAAAAACCACGCAGCCCAGAAGCCGCGCCTAAACCCGCAACCCCGCGGGCGAACTCCTCGGAGCGTTCGCGCGTCCAAGCTCGCAGAGCGCTGGGGGCCGGGGGTGGTGCGGTCAGGGCGATGAGCGGCGAAATGGCAGCGCGAATGGAGGCTTTCGATCTGGATCCAAAACGATCCGGAAGCGATCGGCTCAGTGCGTCTCGCCGCGGTCGCGAAGGTGCGCCATGACGTGCGTCCGCCAGAGTCGGCGTCGCAAGCGCTCACGAAACGCTGGATCGGGAGGGGGCAACTCTCCGGTCGCGAAGGCAAGGTCCCCGGACAAAAAGTCCTCGAAGTCGGCCATCAAATTTTCGTCCGCCGTCGCTGTGCCCATCGGGTCATCGAGCGCATGTTTGAAAGAAGCTACATCGACCCGCTTCCGGGGTACGACCAGGCCCGCGACATCGCGGTCCCCACACGTCGGTCTCGGGCGACCGACGACATCCTCGTCAGCGCGCTTCAAGACTCACTCCCTCCGGCTGGAACGGCCGAATTCCCGTTCGCGGTCGCCGCATCGAAAAAAAGCCGCTTGACGCGGTAGAGACTCGAACGCACGGCGTCGCTCGAGCGCGATGTCCGCGCGGAGATCTCGGGGATGGAGAGATTTTCGAAATGTCTCATCTCGAAGATCTCGGCCTGCCAGGTTGCGAGCGAGTCGAGCCGCTCGGTCAGGTGCTCCCGAAACCGGTGCAGGTCGAGTTGTTCGTCCGGCATCGCCAGGTCGATCGAGGGCCGCGGAATCAGATCTTCGTCGTCCGCGAGTTCGATGCGTTCGTGTTGGCTCTTCGCACGCCGCAGACTGTTGTTCGTGGTGTTCTTTGCGATGCCATAGATCCACGAAAGCAGAGAAGATTGCCCGCGGTAGTTTCCAAACGATCTGAACACCGCCAGAAATGTTTCCTGCACGACCTCTTCCGTCTCGGCGTGGTTCCGCATGCGCGCATAGACGAAGTTGTAGATCCGCTGGAAGTAGCGGCTGTAGAGCTCGGCGAAATGCAGCTCGCTCTCGGCTCGGATCCCTTCGAGCAACTCCTGATCCGTCATCTCGGCCAGCGAATTCCGCGCACTACCCCCGCCTGCCCCACCGGCACGGCCCGCACTCCCCGTCGCCTTCGAGCGGACACCCGGGGCCGCGCCGGAACGTTCCAGAACCGACGCCGCCTTGCGGGGCCGACGACCGACGGGATCGCGATCGACGTGTTCTGCCACGTCCATTTCAATCCTCACATCCGGGGATTCCGATTCTCCAGACTCATCTTTGAACCCAACTTCAAGCTCAGCGTATTCGGCGCGCCCATCCTTGGGGACGAGGGCCGCCGCAGCGGACGTACGGGACAAATCAGCAATCTCCTTCCGGCTTCAACCAACAGGACCAACCAGCAAACCAACCAACTAACAACCCAACCAACCCAACCAACGAAAACCCATCAACAGAACCGACCCACGAGAGCCACCCGCAGAAACCCACCAGGAATGGATGCAACGGCAACCGACGCAATCGTCCGGCGCCGGGCCTGGAGGACCCGGATCGATTCTCGAAACTATTCGAGCCGATGGTTTCGAGGCTGCGTGCGTGCAAGGCAGTGCGCCGGATTCGAATGCGATTCGAATCGAAGAAAACTCTTCGTGGCCCCCTACCCCGGGCATTTCGGTGAGACAGCTCTGCGACGACCGGTCTGCGGGTTCGCTCCCCTCACCTCCAATCCCACTCCGTCAGCGGCCTGCGCCGACTAGCAAGTAGGAAGAGAAGTCCGAGCGGAACTTAAACAACAACATCAACATCAACAACATCAACGACCGCATCAACCAAACAACAACCGGTATTCGACCTCCTACGCTCGATCGCGAGCGAATGAGACCCGTCCGTGATTCACAGAATGAAGTGGTGGCGATGTTGGCCTTCGCTTCATCTAGTCATCGATTGATCACGTTTTCACGCAAATCAGCGGACGTAGAGCTGCATCGTGAAACACACGGCGCAAGCGCGTAGCCTCATCCCGGATCCCAGAGCCTGACAGGGGTCGCCCCTTGTCATAGAGATAAGTGACCTTTGTGGGCGATACGTGGCGCGGGGTCCCCACAAAAGAACGAATTCTCGGGTGGAACGGACCCGGAGGAGCTTGCCTACCCTGGGCCTGCCGGCCCGTGGGCGTTTGGCTGCGTCCTCTCTGCGTCTAATCGCGAAGCAACGCGAGGGCCGCGTGCGTCGAGATATTGGCCTGGGCCGACCAGGCCTGCCCCTCGGCGGACCGGATCTGAGTCTGCGTCAGTTGTGCCTGCGCGTCCGCTGCCGCCGAATTCTCCGGGCTCGCCTTCGAAGCTGAAGCCTCGCGCTGGGCCATCGCCACCGCCAGCCGCTGCACCCGCGCGTCGACACCTCCCGCGTCCACGACCTGGGAGTCCGGCAGTGTCTCGGCCTTCTCCGTCGACTGCCGCGCGGGCGGGATGCGCTGCGTTACCTCGCTGCCTCTTCGACTCGCGGGATCGCGCGCAACCAGCGCAGAGCGATCCCCCAACAGCGTAGGTTCCGACTTCACATCCATTCTCATCGCCCTTCCTTTGGCCGCTTGCCGGCCCGCTCGAGTCTTTTCGAGTTCGGGCCTCCTTCGCAACCGAGATTGCAAGCGCAGTGCCACGCACCCTGCGCGCCCGCCCGCGCTCATCCCGGGCCCTGGCGCCGTAGGCGCGGGAATTCCTCCGAGACCACCCGGCGAGGGATCCGATTCGCCGCCTGATTGAACGGCGGCGATTCAACTTGAAAGGGCCCCGCGGCAACTCCTGCCCCGCCGCGAATTCGACACGCTATGCTCGGCGCCGCCCGTATTCCCCGAGATTCGAATGACCAGCCAACGAAGCCCCCGCCCGTCGAGCGAACGCGCCGACGCAGCCGGAGGGCGCTCCGCCCCGACGCGCAAGGGACTCCTTCCCCACTTTCCCCGCTTCGGCGCCGACGCGCGGACCCGATTCCAGTCCCATCCGTCACATCGCCGCTGGGTCCTGTGGACCTGCCTCGCGGGATGCTTCGCGACGACGTTCACGATGACGATCCTGGGTGTCTCGCTCAGCGTGATCGCCGCCGATCTCGGAAGCGACGTCACGACCATCGCCTGGGTGATGACCGCGCCGATGCTGGCCCAGGCGGTCTCCGCGCCACTGCTGGGAAAGCTCGGCGACCTCCACGGACACCGCCGCGTCTACCTGATCGGCTTCTTCGCCGCGACGATCGTCGCCACCGCCACGGCCTACGCCTGGAACGCGAGCAGCTTGATCGGGCTCCGTACCCTCGGCCAGCTCGCCGGGACCGCGACCATGCCGGCGTCGATGGCGATCCTGTTTCGAAATTACGAGGGCCCCGACCGCGTGAAGGCGATGGGCTGGATGAGCGTCGTCGTCGCGGGGGCACCGGTCTTCGGCCTTGCGATCGGCGGCGTCCTGATCGAAGCCATCGGCTGGCGACCGATCTTCCTGATCCAGGGCGGTCTCTCCGCCGTCGCCTGCGCCGTCGCGTTCTTCGTCCTGGCCGAAACGCCACGCCGCGCCGAGATCTCCCTGGACGTGCGCGGGGCGATCACCCTCGCCGCGGCGGCGTTTGCGCTGATCTTCGCCGTCAACCGGGTCCCCAGCTGGGGGGTCGGGGATCCGCGTGTGCTGGCCGCATTGGTGCTGGCCCCGCTCTTGCTCGCCTACTTCGTGCGCATCGAGCGCCGGGTCGAGCACCCCCTGCTGCCCCTCGAACTCCTGGCGCGCCGCAACTTCGTCCTGCCGCTGGTCATCGGCTTCATGCTGCAGTTCGCCTATATGGGCGGCTTCATCATCAGCCCACTGATCATGCTCGGAGTCTTCGGCCTGGGACAGGCGTCGACGGCGATGTGGACGATCGCCCGACCGATCTCCCTCTCTGCGGCTTCGCCGGTCGGCGGACAACTCGGCTCGGTCTACGGGGAACGGTCGATGATCGTTGCCGGCAGCGTCAGCATATTTCTCGCGATGCTCGCCTTTGCCGCGGGGGCCTCGGCGCAGTGGCTGCCGCTGATCGTCGCCGGGCTCATTCTCGCCGGCGTCGGCATGGGGCTGGCGCAACCCTCGCTCAGCACGATCGTCGCGAACGCCGTCGAGGCGAAGGATCACGGCATCGCCGTGTCCACGATGTCCACCACGACGGGCATCGGCGCGGTGGCGGGGGTCTAGATCCTCACGGCGATGTGCGCGGATGTCGGGACGAC
>JAPIWU010303405.1:0-11841 GCA_037576205.1 Pyrocystis lunula | reverse complement strand
CGCAAAAACCTGCTGTTGCTCACCCAGTTGCAAAACCGGGTTCACGAGCAGTTGGAAGCCATGGGTATTCGCGCACTATTTTTTAAGGGAGTCGTGGCAGGCCAGTGGCTTTACGAAAACAGCTTGCTGCGCCAGTGCCGTGATATTGACCTGATCGTCCATCCGGATGATCACCATCAGGCCTGCCAGGCACTCTACGAAATGGGCTGCTATCGGCTTATCCCGCGAGAGGGCATTTCCGGTAACGGACTTGCTCGCTATCGTGCCGCCATGAAAGATTTCAGTCTGGTTCACCGGGCTTCCAACGGGTTGATCGAACTGCACTGGTCCCTGCGCCCGTTCGCACAGGCCTTTGATTTTGATTTCGATACGGCCTGGGAAAAGCGATCCAGCATACTGATTGACGACACTCCAATCCCGGTTTTTGATGAGTCCACTCATATTCGCTATCTGGCCGCCCACGGCTGCAATTCCCACTGGGGGCGACTTTGCTGGTTGCTGGATTGGCTAAAAGTTTCACAGCTGGAACCGGACTGGAATGCCATCATTGGTGATTGCGCCAACGATCGGGAAAAAGCCCACCTCAAAAGCGCGTTCAGGCTGGCCCAATACCAGTTTGCTATCAGTATTCCCGAAACCATAAAGAACCTTGCCGAGCCCAGGGTTTCAAAATATGTCATTGCGACCCAGACCCATAGCCAGTTACATGGCCGCTATCCCGGTTGGTCTCAACGGCAATTGTTGCAACTCGCCTGCCAGCATGACCTCACCGGTGCAATGGGTTACCTGTTTCATATGATAAAAAAGGCACTGGCTGCCGACACCTTGCGTCCGGGGATACAGCCATAGATTTAAGCTGGATCAATATTTGCACCAGTAATCTTGTGTAAAATGCCGCGCTATCTCTTGCAGAACATGCTCTTTCTGTATTTGGCACCAGCAACGGACGTTTATGAATTCAATATTTATCTCTGACTTGCATCTAGGCCCCCACAATCTGGACGTCTACCAGGCATTTCGCAATTTCCTGCATGACTTGCCAGAGGACACCGACGAACTCTTTATCCTGGGTGATCTTTTCGAAGCCTGGATTGGCGATGACGACAATACCGACTTTACGGCCGTGGTAAAAAACGACCTTTACAATGTGACTCGCCGCGGCATTGACCTGAGCGTGCAACACGGGAACCGGGATTTTTTGCTGGGCAAGCGCTTTTCCCGGGAAACCGGTGCCCATATCCTCCCCGATTATTATTTATATGAGCGCTTTGGCCAGAAGGCCCTGCTGATGCACGGTGATCTGTTGTGCACGGACGATGTGCCCTACCAGCGCTTTCGCAAAAAAGTACACAACCCGGTCTATAACTTTGTGGTGCGCAACCTGCCCTTGTCACGTCGGCAAAAAATTGCCGAAAAATGGCGGAAACAAAGCAAGGATATGAATAAAAACAAGCCCGAAGCCATTATGGACGTCAATCAGGATGCCGTATCAGATGTTATGCAAAAACATGATGTGGACACCCTGATTCACGGCCACACTCATCGGCCTGCCGTGCACAAACTTGACGGCGGTAAAACCCGCATGGTTCTGGGTGACTGGAATGAGAGTCTTTGGTGGATTCGTGCCGACAGGAATGGCTTTGCCCTTCTGTCGCAGCCGATTGACAGCAAGGCGATTTTCTAACAAGCGGATATAGCCGAATAAAAACAAACCACATTCTGGAGGCTCGTCAATTTTGGATATCTCTACTTTTCGGGGATCGCTTCGCCCGGGCCGTTATCGCCATTACAAGGGCAAAGACTACATTGTACTGGGCACGGCAACCCACTCGGAAACTCAAGAAGTGATGGTGGTTTATCGCACGGACTACGGTGATAAAAGCTTTTGGGTTCGACCACTTGCCATGTTCGAGGAAACCGTTGAAGTTCAGGGGAAAAGCATCCCACGTTTTGAGTTTATCGCGGAAACCTGACGCTTAGATATTGCCCGTATTTTTGCTAGACTGCGCCGCGTTTTCGCGCCCTTCCCTGTTATCACGAGTATTAGCTGAATGGAGTTCGACCTCTATACCATCATCGTTTTGATCATCGCCTTTTGGTGGTCGGGGTTTGTGCGAGCAGGAATCGGATTTGGCGGCGCCGGGCTGATGTACCCTGTCGCCCTGCTGGCGGTGGATTCCATGCTGTTTTTGGTGCCTATCGTCTGTGTTCAGCTGCTGATTTTCTCGACGGCTACACTGGTAAAAGACCACCACCTGATCGACTGGAAAACCATCGGCAAGCTGTTCGCCATGATTTTTCCAACCTTTATGATTGGTGTGTTTGGCCTGATCACCCTGCCAGGCGACTGGGTTCTCTATACCGTATACGCGGTCATCATCTATTACAGCCTGAGCTATATTTTTAATTTTAATACGGCAAAACTGGGGAGATGGCTGGATTACCCGGTTCTGTTCGCCGGCGGCTATGTTTCCGGGCTTTCACTTTCCGGAGCGCCATTAATTGCTGCTGTTGCCATCAAACGACTACAAAAAAACAGCGTACGCGCCAGCCTGTTTGTGCTCTGGACGGTTCTGGTCATCGTGAAACTGACAACCCTGTATGCCTACGAAGTGGACCTGCAACTGCGCCACCAGGTCTGGTTGTTGCCCTGTGCACTGTTAGGCCACCTGATGGGATTGCGTGTTCACGATAAATTAATGAAGGTAGAAGGTCCGTTATTCTACCGCTGGCTGGGTGCCGGTTTGCTGGCCGTTTGTCTTGCCAGTATTGCCAGGAACCTTACTTTGTAGTCTGTATACAAATGTAAAAAGTTTAACCCGGTTGCCCATATTTGTGGTGTTAGTATGCGCTTTAAGGTACCAAAGCAGAGTTTCATGTTTTCACCCAGGTTATACAGAACAATCGCCTATTTGGGACTCATTCCCTTCCTGATCTTCACCTACCAGAGCTGGTGTGGACCGATTGAGGATGTGCGCACATCCACCAGGGCTTTTCTGGTATTTTCAGCCTGTGTGCTGGTATTTATCAGTGGCTGCTGGTGGGGTATTTCCTTCTCCCGCACCGACGACACCAAGTTGTCAATGATGCTTATTGGCCTGTTTTTTGGACTGTCGGCTGCACTGATCACGACGTTTCTAACGCCCAAGTGGTCTGCCATTACTCTGGGGCTGGGGCATTTCCTGATCTGGATACTGGAATTTTTTATACCCGGCCTGAACATGGATCACAGTTATAAGGTACAGAGAACCATCCTGACCATGACGCTGGTGGTTTGCCACGTCCTGATTGCCATTCAGTTTTTATAAATTATTATCAGATGGTTTCCGAACAGTAATTTTGCGGATCCCATCCCAGTTGTTCTTCCGGGACTTTCTCCGAAATCGCTCGCAGATTTTCTGCCATTTTGACGGCCCAATCGGCAAATTCATTATCCTGACTGGCTATCCTTGCGTTTAGAAGTTCCGTCAGATAGCTCGCCCAAAGTGAGCGCGCTTTCATTACCCTCTCGGGATAGTTTGCTTCAGTCAGGGTGGCCAGCGACAGGACATGGGCACGCATTTTATTATCAAATTCAGGACCATCTCGCTGATTAAGCAATACAAGCAGATCCGCATCCCAGGCTTGCCAAAGTTCAAAATTGGCTTCACGCATGCTGGGCATGTTTTCCAACATATCCATCAGCCTGTCTTTCTCCGCATCGGTGGGATCCATATCGAAACGATTGAGCCAACGCACCCGGTTTCTGTGCCAGCGTTCCATGCGCTCTTCAGGCGTTCTTTTTTCACTACGTTCCATATATCGCTCGTACTGATTATCCATATGCTCGGCAATCTGGACTATCTGGTCATCCGAAAGGCTAAGCATAATATCCATACTGAATAGCATGGGATGGCATTGCCCGGTATCTTCGGCAAAAACTTGTATCTGGTCATACCAGCCGAGGACATCTGGCTGGACCAGGGGTTGCCCTGAACGCATGCGTGCAGAAACCGATTCCAGGAAGCTGGCATATCGAGGGAGCTGGGTCACCCTGTGCCATAAATGAAACTGGTCGACGATCTCATCGATTTGCTGTTCCTGCTCATCCGTGTATTCGGCATATTCCAGGACTTCCTCGGCCATCATGTTATCGGCGCGGTTATAGATGATGGAAAGAAACCATTCCGAATTGGTACAGGCCGCCAGCATGGCAACAAAAAACAGCAAGAGCCATCGCCATTGATCCCAAAAAAATCTTGTGATTCTATTCGCCATAGACCATCGTTACCCAATATCCAAAGGACGGCTTCTCCAATACAATGTGCCCACCAATGACCTTTCGCCAATGAAGAAACGTTTTAAGTTGTGGGACAAATTGCCTGCCCTGAATCGCCTGTTTCGATCCGGTTCTGAACCCTCGATCTCGGAGGCTGTAATATCCAGGGTAACCCCTTTTGTTGATGTTGCGTTCTACCAGAAGCAATCCGGCCAGGATTTTGACGATTCCCGGGATGCTGTTGCACATTTTTTGACCACAGGCTGGCGCAATAATTTCTCGCCATGTCACGCCTTTTCTATCAATCACTACCTGTCAGCTTACCCGGATATTGTCGAGGCGGGCATTAATCCACTGTTACATTTCCTGGAATCCGGGTGGGCGGAAAACCGTCTGACCCACTCTGTTGATGGATGTGTTAATGAACTGATTGGTTATCAAAATGGCCAAATGTATTCACTGGGGCCAAGGCCGCTGGATATCCATCTGGAGTGGACGGCATGTAATCGCCTGGCAGGCTGGGTGGCCAATATTCAGGGTGACCACAGAAAAGTAGAAATATCTGACACCTCCGGATTGGCAGGTATCACCAATGTACAGAAACCGTCTCCATCTTCGGGAGATATGACATACAGCCATTTCGAGTTTTATGTGGAAACCCCGTCTGTCCCGGTAAGCGCAAAATTTATCGACGGTAAAAACCAAACTTAAACCACACTGGGATCGGAGCCTCCTACGGAATCTGGCTACGTTTCTGTGGAAGAGTTTCTGCAACGCCCCATATCAGGAGATACGACATCGGTATCGCCCTGCTCCAGGCAATTGATCAGGGAATTCATCAGAGAGAAAAGGAAGCTGGTCGAACTATCTGAAGCAGCAAAAGATGAGACAACCATGGTTTCCATTGTGATGCCGGCTTTTAACCGGGAAACACTGGTTGCCAGTGCTATCCACTCTGTCGCCAAACAACGCTACAGCAACTGGGAACTCATCATTGTTGACGACGGCAGCTCCGATAGCAGCCTCTACGTTGTCAGGCAAACCATTAAATCCCTGGGTATCGAAAGCAAGACAAAAGTCATCGCTCTTGAAGAAAACGCCGGGGTTTCCCATGCCCGTAACCAGGGACTGGCCGTGGCCAGCGCCCCCATCATTGCCTATCTGGATAGCGACAATACCTGGGACCGGGATTACCTTTCTCTGGTGATGGAAGTGTTTGAGACCAATCCTGAGGCGGATTCAGTCTACGCTGGGCAGTATGTATATTTTTATAATGAGGTATCGAACCGACGCTATCTGGCCGGCATCCGGCTTCAGCCGTTTAACCGGGACCTGTTAGAGCAGGAAAACTATATTGACCTGAATATTTTTGCTCATCGCAGAGAGCTGTATGAACAGCTCGGAGGTTTTAATGAGCAAATGCGCAGGCTGGTCGATTGGGATTTAATTCTGAGGTACACCGTGGAACAGCACCCAAGGATGATTCCGGCATTGCTGGCTCAGTACAATATGTGGATTACGGGGAATCAGATTACGCAATCAGAGACCTTGTAAAGAAGCTATAGCCCTTTCAGAAATTGCTACAACATTTTTTATCAAGCTCGCAGCATATTTCTGATTAATGTATATTCGGTCGCCCATTCAGGTCACCAAGCACAAGAGAACACCAAAGAAGTTCTTTGAAAAAGAAATAAAAAAACAACGGCTTTCCATCTACTAATTACCTATCCTTTATGTTTGATCTCCACACGCAATTCTCTCGGCTTACTCACCTGTTTCAAAAGCCTGACGCTGATAACTCTCCAGAACTTAATCTACTAATCGATAGCAAAAAATTTGACCCTGTATTTTACTTAAAAACATACCAGGACATAGCTCAGGACAGCTATTGGCGAGAGCACCCCCACTTACATTATTTAAAGTTAGGCGGTTTTGAGGGGCGACAACCGAACAAATGGTTTGATTCCGGCTGGTATCTAAAAATTTATCCCGATGTCAAAAACTCCGGGATAAACCCCCTTATTCACTATATTAAGTTTGGTGAGCTTGAACAGCGGAAAACCAAAAAGAACCCTTATGCAAAGGAGCTTCAAGCCATACGCCTGAACCAAGTGAAACATTTATGGGGCGGTCACTCTGAAGCTGCTATTAAAGACTTAATGAATATCGGGAAAGATATGGATCAACCTGACGAGATCCGCTTTTTTGCTCTATGGCAATGTGCTCGCTGGTATTACTTTGTAGAAGACTTCAATCAGGCAATCGAAATGGCCGATATTGCCTGTTCAGTTTCTGAAGATTTTTGTCTGAGAAAAGTAATTGTCATGATCTATGCCTGTTGTTATCTGGCACAAGAAAAGACAGAGGAGGCTCAGCGTATTATCAGAGAGTTTCTCAACTTATTTCCGCTTGATAGCGACATGTTGTTGATGCTCTCTAACACGCAGGAACATGATGAAGACCGTCTAAAAACTATAAACAAAATATATGAGAACCACGGTCTTGAACCAGTTATTCAACGAGATATCGCCAAGCCCTTGGCACTCTCAAACCTTACTTCCTCTGTTAGGGGCCTTGAAAACGGACCAAAAGTCAGTGTAATTATTCCAGTCTACAACTCAGCTGATACATTGAGCATTGCCATACAATCATTGCTGGAACAGAGCTGGGAAAACCTGGAGGTTATTGTTGTCGATGACTGCAGCCCTGATAGCACCTATGAAGTTGCACAATCCTTTAGTCAAAAAGACGCTCGCGTCAAAGCTTTTCGACATGAGAAAAATGGAGGAGCCTATCAAGCGAGAAATACCGGCTTACAACAAGCAACAGGCGAATTCATTACTACACATGATGGAGATGACTGGTCTCATCCACAAAAAATTGAAACCCAGGTCAATTTTTTGCAGGAAAACCCATCCAAAATGGGAGTCTGCACGCATTGGGTTCGATCACTGCCTAACCTAACTTTTACACAAAATTGGCGCTTAAATACAGAGGTGGTTCACTGGAGCCATTCTTCATTCCTCTTTAGAAGAAAAGTGGTAGAGGATTTGGGCCCTTGGGACAATGTCATGGTTGGCGGCGATACCGAGTTTTTATGGCGCGTAGAAAGCCAATACGGTGCTATGAGTGTAAAAAACATACATCGTACAATTCCTTTTGCTTTTGCACTTGATGACGAAGGGTCACTGACACGGACCAAAGCAACACACGTTAAAACAATTCATAACGGTATACGGCACATTTATCGGGAATGCGCATCCTGGTGGCATCGAAATAATTCAGGTGGTCTGCAGCTAAATAATGAGCATGGCCAGAGACCTTTTCCAGCACCTTCTACCATGCTTGACCGGGCAGCAACAGATATAGAATGTGACACCTTGTTTGTCTCTGATTTTTCCCATCCAAAAATCAATCAAAGAATATATCTTTTGATAGAACAAGCGCTGGAATCCGGACAGCAGGTAGCCTTATATCATTGGCCTTACTACGGGCTTAAAGTAAGTGCATTCGAGGATTTTTATTTCGAGTTACTTTCCCACAAAAATGCACAACCAGTTGTTTATGGACAAAATATTAACACCGAAGAAGTCATCGTTTCTGACCCATCACTGTTAAACCACTTGATAGAACAAAGACCCGTGATTAACACCAAAAAAGGAGTTTTACTGTCTAACCACAAAGACGATACTTCCAGGCGCCAAAGAGACAATTTTTTAAGCGCTTTTAACGTTCAACCTGAAATAGCCAAAGCGATGGTAAAACTGGAAACAGCTAAACTCGGGTGAAAAGTCTTTTCAAAGGCTCGAAAACACTATTTGCAGCCGAATTCAGAACATCAACCTGAGTTAAATTTTTAATTTTCGGAAGGCTGTCTGGCACCCATTTGGCCAAATCTTCATCTGTCAGAATCAATCTTGGAGCGTTCAAAGAATTTCCTGAGTGAGTAAAAGGCACAGCGTGTTTTTGACAAAACTGAAAAACCCTGGCGTCTATAGAAGGATCATTTGAATGGCGATAATCTGGCCAATGAAACAAGACGATTCGATGGCTTTCCAATAATTCATTTAAATATTTAACTATCTCATCAATCGCCTGATTATCATGAGAAAAATCTCCGGCAACAACAATATCAAACTCTTTATAGGTCTTACGCCTATTCCCTAAAGGACAGGGAAAATGATGATCTCCTGGTTTCATATACAAGCCATCATTGGCATTACATTCATGCCACCAAGCGGCTGATTCCCTGTAAATTCTCCTTAAGCCATAAAAGATAGTGGTGACATGAGTAGCACTGCTTTGTGTGAGCGAACCCGGTTGTGTAAGTGCGAATGAAAGCGGTACCTCTGGCTTAACTAGACGCATGCTTTCTGCTCCATAGATTCTTTTTATACGCCATAAAAATTCTGTATCTGCCGCCACATTGACCTCATCCCATGGTCCCAGTTGCTCAATTGCGGAACGACTTATTAAGGCTGAGGAGTGATTCATTTCAACAAAATCCTCGCACAGCATCCATGGACCAACAAATGCAAGCTGGTCATTTATCCGGACCCAGTTGCTTAAACTTACCATTAATGAAGGATTTTCTAGTAAAGCCCTGATCTGGATTTCAATTTTCTGTGGGTGCGACCAGTCATCGCTATCATGCACCGTGATAAATTCGCCTGTCGAATTGATGTAACCCTGATTTCTGGATGGGTATGCGCCAATGTTTATAGGGTTTTTTAAATAACGGATATTCGAATACTTGCTTGTATAGGACTCGACAATACTTTGAGTTGTATCTGTACTGGCATCATCCACTACCAGAATCTCAAGATTGGGCCATGTTTGATAGATGAGACTATTTAAAGCAATACCTATTGTATCCGCAGCATTAAAGGCTGGAACAATAACGCTGACTTTTGGAAGATCTTTAGTAAAGTCTTTTGGCAGGGGTTCGGCAGGGCTTAAATTGTTAAGCGCTAGCGGTTGATCTTCCTTAGCCTTTTTCAGGTCGAGCATTCCCTGGCTTTTATACAAAAAATTGACTTCTTCTAGCCATTTGGCTTCATTTACAGTTTTGCCCTTTAACGAAGTATTAATTTTTAAGTAAGTGCACTCTTTCCCCATAACCTGACTGTTGTTTTCATCAAAAACTATATCAGCAACCGTTTCAGGCATATCCAAATTCTGAAAACACTTACATTTGGATATAAGGACACGTTTTACTGGTCTTTGCTGAAGACACTCAAGTTCAGATAGATAATCAAGGGATTTTTGATATTCACCTTGGACAAAGTACCAATTGGCAAGATGCCAAAGCGACTGTACTCGATAGACTTTTTGGCTTGCTTCTCTGCTAATTGCCTCTAGCTTTGGTAAAGTCAGGTGAGAAAAGCCAGCCCATAATTTTTGTCCTAAAACATTCGGACTGGAATTACCATCTGGATGATGTTCATCAGGAACCGGTGAACGCCCTTCACTCACTCCATTTAAAATAAAATGTATAAGCGGGTTTACCCCAGATGAAAGGACATCCGGATTTTGCTCCAAATACCATTTGGTATCGAACGCTTTTCCAGGATTAAGGCGTTGTTCTGCCCCCTGCGCCAGGTAATGTTCTATAGGGTCAATTTTTTTGGTAGCTTTGGTACTTAAGTATCTGGATTTGTAGTAGTCCGAATCAAACAGTGGGGAGTCATGCAGAATACGTTTTTGTCGCTGCCATTCTTTTTTTGGGGAATTATCCCCAAAAACCAAACTGAGCCAGGCGGGTATAAAATTCAACCTGGAAACCTGACGACTGCAGAGTGGTTATCGAATAATCCTGTTTTGTACATGATGTCCACCAAACTTTTTTTCTGGGTCTTCATCGAAAAGCGCAATTAAACGTTCGCCTTTATTGCCCCGAAAAGGCTCTTTCACAATAATCTTGTAGTTTGCTTCACGCCCCATCCAGCCACATAGATCTTTATAGGTAACCGGATCGTGGATGTGCCCAGGGGTTTTGTTGGCTGGCCATTTGTACGGCACTGAAATCACCAATAATTTGCCAATTTCAGTTAGCTTTTGAGCAAAACTCTCAACTTCAGGGATATGCTCCAGTACTTGAAGACAAGAACAAATATCGTACTTTTCCGGAAAATGCATCTCCAGAATATTGCCATTAATCCCTCTGACATTTTCTGATTCATAGGGCTTGGCAATATCGTATGAAACACGTTCCGGAATCCACTCAAACCATTCTAGATAGGCACACCCCCCCGTTCCTACATCGGCCATACTTTTCGCATCCTTGCCTACCGCGCGGAGAATATAATCCAGATACTTGTAATAGAGCATGTCACTACGCTCTTGCCAGTAAGCACCCGAGTTATAACCGCTTAGATTTTTTAACTTCATATTTAGCTCACTTATTTTCTATCAGATTAGATCAATAGCTATAAAAAAAACCCATATACAGTCTAGGGATAACGTGTTTTACCACACAATATTAAAAGATCTATTTTTTGCTATAAGTGTAAAACAGAGCAGAAATCCTGTTTTTACACTCAAACCCGAACGTTTTCGGCATTCTGCAACCACTCATAGGTTCCAGCTAAACCATCCTTAAGCTCAATCCGATATTCCCAGCCCATACTCTTAAGACGCGACACATCCATCAACTTGCGCGGGGTGCCATCGGGCTTGGTGGTATCGAAGACCAGATCGCCCTCAAAACCAATCACCTCAACCAGCGTCTCGGCCAGCTCACGAATAGTGCAATCCACCCCCGTGCCCACATTGATATGCGACAGCATGGGTTGCGTATTGGCTTTATAGGTTTCAGCATCCAGGTTCATCACATGCACGCTGGCAGCGGCCATATCATCAACATGCAAGAACTCGCGCATGGGCGTGCCGGAACCCCAGATCACCACTTCGCTATCCCCGGCCAGCTTGGCCTCGTGGATACGGCGCATCAGCGCCGGTATCACATGACTGTTTTTCGGGTGGAAGTTGTCGTTGGGACCATAGAGGTTGGTCGGCATCACTGAACGGTAATCCACCCCGCACTGGCGGTTGTAGCTCTCGCAGAGCTTGATCCCGGCAATCTTGGCAATGGCATAGGGCTCATTGGTAGGTTCCAGGGGGCCGGTCAAGAGCGCCTCTTCGGTCATGGGCTGCTCGGCCAATTTGGGATAAATACAACTGGAGCCTAAAAAGAGGAGTTTCTTCACCCCGGCCTCAAATGCCTGATGGATGATATTGGCCTCCATCATCAGGTTTTGATAAACAAACTCGGCCGGATAGGTATTGTTGGCGTGAATGCCGCCCACCTTGGCGGCCGCCAGATACACCTGGCCCGGTTTTTCAGATTCAAAAAAGGCGCGCACTGCGCCCTGATCCGTTAAATCCAGCTCGGCATGGGTGCGGGTAATCAGTTCAATATCTGCGTCTTGCTTAAGCTGCCTTACCAGAGCGGAACCCACCATGCCCCGATGCCCAGCCACATAAATCTTCTGTGGCATGCTTACTCCTTACTCACAGAGACTTCGTAGCCGTGCTTTTTCAGCAATGCGTGTCTCTTGGCCGCATCCAGGTCGTTGACCACC
>JAPIWU010302299.1:0-11842 GCA_037576205.1 Pyrocystis lunula | reverse complement strand
TGCTGGCATGTGGGTGGGTAGGGGAGGGGGGGGGGCAGGTGTGGCTGGCGAGGTGCTGCCCAGCTGTGTCGTTTCCAGCCGGGAGTATGGGGGCCCACAGCATGATTCTTGATCCTCTTTTTTTGGGCGGCCAGGGGAACCCAGAGATTTGCGCAATCAAGGGAACCCAGAGATTTGCGCAATCAAGGGAACCCAAAGATTTGCGCAATCAAGGGCACCCAGAGATTCGCGCAATCAAGGGAACCCACAGATTTGCGCAGTCTCAGTGGGACTGCTCCTCTGGACACAGGTGCAAGTGACCTGCCATCATGGGGGCCTGTGAGCGGGGTGTCTCCACAGGTCATGCATGTGCCAAACTCATGGGATCCCGCATGGACTCACAGCTCTAGAACTGGGGGGGGTCCCCTGTTGGCACATAGTCACAGGACCAGAGGGTTTCCGTGAACACACAGATGCAGAGGGTGCATGTGGACGCTCAGTCTCTCTCACTCACACACACGTCTCAGTGGCTCCAGTGGAGATGCACAGGTGGAGAACCAGTTGAGGGGCAGTGTAGATGCAGTGTCTGGCCAGTTGAGGGGCAGGTCGGGTTGGAGGCCTGAGCACAGACTCTGTCCCATCATGTTGCAGTTGGCTCTTTCCATGGTTCTCGTTCTTCTCGTGGCTGCCAACACGTGACCAGCATGTCCTCAGCTGGGTCGACCCACATGCTTGCCCTGATGTGTACACATGTCTGCATGCCCTGGTGAGGCTCAAACGGGTCTCTGTGGCCTGCCCTGTGCACCAGTTGGGTGCGCCAGTTCCTTCTCCGCGTCACAGTGGCATGAAGCGCCCTGTTGCGCCGAAGTCGTTGCCGGATGCGAAGAGGGCGAATCAGATGCGGGCAGGGCCTCAACGCCTCTCAACCAGGACGATCCCTGTCACGGAGTTGAGTATAAGTGATGCATCCGGTTGGCGCCCACAGCAACCCAGTGTGGTTGCCCAGTATGTGGCCACCTTCCCAGAAGAGTACGGCCGGACCATCACTGCTGGTGTCACCGTGGTCAGCAAAGATTCAGCTGGTGACCCAGCTGTAGACCAGGATGGCACCTTCATCATCGATGATGGCAAATCCACAGTTGCTGCCCTCCAGCAGCTGTTCCTCCTTTGGAATGCTGTGGACAGGGAGCACATGCTGTCCAATGGGATGTGTCCTGCTCTCATGGACGTGCTCTTGAATGGCCTCCCAGTCACGATGGTGCTCTACGAGGACAGTGCCCCAGTGCACCGGATGGCATGGCATGTTGGCACACACGATGAAGACGCCAACCGGTACCTGCAGTCTTCAATTCCCCAGAAGGTCGCCCTGTGCAAGCGCGTCCTCGCACAGTTGGGGGCCAAGGCGGACTGGCCAGATGTGACCAAGTGGCTGTCCCAGTTGTACGGTTCGCGAAAGGAGCGCGACATCCGCCGGTGGGTTTTGGCCGCGAAGGTCCTGTCGGATGACGTCCTCCAGTGCCTGTCCGACCGGATCACAGCAGCTGGTCTGGACCATGGCATTGTGTCATCCCACATCTTCGACAACCCGTTCATCTGTGTGCCACCGGCCCAGTCCAGGTCCATGCTCCCCAGCCACCTGAAGGTGGCAGCCCTGTCCCAGCTCTTCAACACCATTGACGATGGGACCCGTGTCACCACACAGTCCTTCCAGTCCGAGTTCTGCAAGCCACTGCCCGTGGCTCAGTGGTTCCATCGGTTTCCAGAGCGTTCAACTCATTCTGTGCATCCATCCCCGGAGACCCCTGACCCACCGAATCCAATGGGCATATGTGTTGCTGTTCAGCTCCAGTGTCCAGTTGCGTGCCTCCGCCCAGCCCAGGTTGGTTGGGCATCTGTGGGCGAAGAGCAAGGAGAAGAAGTATGGAGAGCTGGCAACTGGCAATGCCACCTGGACGAAAGTGGTGGCACAGTTGGGAACTTGCCCACGGCTGCGGCAGGCTGTACTGGCAGCGGTTGGGCGTGGGGCCCAGCTGGACGCAGCACCAGACAAGGGTGGCGTGGTGGAGTGCCATGCGATCTGTGCGCATTTTGAGGGCCTCATCACAGCTGCAGCTGCCCAGGAGGCCCTGCAAGGGGACGCGAAGCCCGAGGACACAGCGCCCCCAGTTGACGAGACGGGTGTCGCCTTGGAGGATGCTGCAGGCTCCTGGGCCCAGGCAGCCGCAGCCTCACCACCAGCTGATGCAGTTGGCCATGTTGACCAGGCCAGGATCACAGCTGATCTCAAGTGGTCCCGGGTGCACATCATGCGTTGTGCAAACCAGTGTGCTACTGAGTTGGCCACGGTTGCCAGCGCCAATGTCGCCTCACACAGGTGGCTGGTCATGATTGACTGTGGAGGCGCAGCCCGGTCTGTCCTGATCAAGTACATCTCCATGTTGCCCACCCTGCTACCAGCTGCCGTTGTGAATGTGGTTGTGGCGATCCTTGCCGGGCCTGACATGGGCACTATGGTCGCAGCGTCAACCAAGTTGGCAGAGGTCCTTCCCAGCACAGTCATGTTTGACATCAAGTGCACCAGTGGTTCACGATTGGGGATGAACGAGCGGGCTGCCAAGGCACAAACCATTGTGCGGGACTGGCTGCTGCTTGCAGTGCAGCCTGCACCGTCCGAGGCCAGCCGGGCTCAGGTCCCCCACATGGTGACGGATATGCCCAGGCCCAGTCGCAGCAGTTGGGTCCACATGGGCAACCTCCGGTGCGATGGCACGTGCGAATTCATGAAGACCCATCCCAGTAAGTCCCTGACCAGCTCGGATCACCAGCCGGTCAGTGAGGACATGGACGACGAGCAGTACACCGCGGAGTTGGCAGCCCTGCTCGACGACGAGTCTGATGCCCTCCCTGGCAAGGCCCAGCGGATTTTCACCTTTGCCCGGCCAGTTGAGTACTACACCAAGGTGCTCAATGTCCTGAGTGGATTGGGCAGAGTCGACACCATGCTCGTGATCCAGACAACCGGTTGCCCATCCTGTGCACTGGCAGGCGCCCGCCCCCTAGCACTGTGTTGTCTGTGCTGCGCGAGTTCCGTTTCCCAGTTTGTCGGAGTGGTTTGATCACTGGGGGTTTGTCTGGTGTTCACCATGACACCCACCACCTGTTCGCCGCTCGTGCTGGATGCCAAGGTCCAGTCCCAGCTGCCCAACGTCTTCGTCCTTGCCAACAAGCCCCCGGAGCACCAGTTGTGGCATGGCAACACCTGTGCCCGGTCCTGGCTGACCGCCAATGTGCCGATCTCGGTTGTTTTCGGTTCAGAGCCGGTGCACTCAAGCAGCAACTGGTGCACAGTTGTTTTCGGTTGACGCTGAGCGCACATTGACCATGTTTTTGCGATGACGCTGCCAAGGTGCTGAGCACTGCCGGGATCGAGGCGGACGTGAGTTCCACCCCAGTGGAGCTCCAGTTCATCCCTGTGCCGTTAGTTGACGAGTGCGCTCACGAGGTCTGGGATGTGGAGGCCAAGGGGGCGGACCAGTTCAGTGGGATTGACCTGGTCAACCGACAGACCCGCGTCCACACGGTGAAGGCCCAGATCCGCCAGGAGTGCGGGATGTATGACCTCTCCGTTGAGGGGTCCTCCATCCCAGTTGAGGGTCGTGGTGCCCTGGTTGGCGTCTTCACCCAGAAGCGGGTTGAGGAGGGTGCGGAAATCTGCACTGCGTCCTGCCTGTGGTTTTCCAGTGAGGCCACTCTTGGCGAGTTCCTCTCCCGACCAGGGCACGCCAAGTGGGCGGACCGGCTCGTCAAGGTCCCTGGGCTGCTGCACAACGGCGAGGCCACCACCCTGTACGGCGTTCTGGTGGGTGTCAGTGGGGAGATCAACCATGCCTCAGCTGGCAGGGCTGGCATGGTGAATGCCCGGCTGCCCAATGCCCAGCTGCACCTCCAGCCAACAGCTGGGTTAAACACAGGCCTCCTTGTGGTGAAGGCAATGACGTCGAACAAGCTCGGCATCGCCAAGGGGAAGGAGGTGCTCCTCGACTACGGGGTTGACTACTTGTTCAGCCAGGTCCCCAGGCCAGTTGGGGAGGCCACCACAGACCCAGTGAGTGGGCCCGCCCCAGCTGCCAGTGGGCCCGCCCCAGCTGCCAGTGGGCCCGCCCCAGCTGCCAGTGGGCCCGCCCCAGAAAACAACCCGTCTGCACAGGGCAGTGGGCCCGCCCCAGCTGGCAGTGAGCCACCTCCAGCTGACAGGAGCCAGTTGCCAGATGCCGTGAAAGGCCCTGCTTGGGTGCAGGGCACATCTGTTTTGCTGGGGGACTCCTTCAAGAGAGACGACGTCATGTTGGTGACCAGAGGAGGGTCCATCCAGTCCAGCGACACCTTCAAAGCCCAGGCCTCAGTTTGAGCAGCTGGTTGCGCATTCTTGGGACCCTCATCTCCAAGGGCCCCCCTGTGTTGAACGGGTTGCCCCCCAAGCCAGTGGTTGTTGTTCAATGGGCTTTTCGGGCCCGGATCACAGGCATGTTGCACCAGCATCTGTTGGGCTGCCAAGGCCCAGCCAGCGGGTACGCCCCACCTGGTGATCCCAGTCTCCGCCAGTACCATCATTGGCACATTCGCGGCAGGGGGCGTGATCCAGTGCTCCCAGATGGAGGCCGCCTGGAAGGCGGAGTTGGCCAAGGGTGCACCCGTCAGCATGTACAGCATGGTGTCCGTCAACATCACCTCGCACGATCAGGCGAGTGCCAAGCTGGTGGTCCAGTGCAAAACCCCGTTGCACTTCGTCCCACCGGCTGGCACTGGCATCGCTGCCCTGTTGGCGAAGGGCACTGCCAGTGTGGCGACGGAGAAGAATGCCCGTCTCCTCCTGATCTGGGGCGTGCGGAGGGGCATATTCTGCCCCCTGGGCGCCTGCATCCGTGCCACAAGGCAGGTCCCAGCCAACACCGCAGTTGTGCTGTGAGCCCCTGCTGGCGGGCAGCTGGCAGGTCCCAGCCAACACAGCAGTTGTGCTGTGAGCCCCAGTGGCGTGCAGCCCCGGCTCGGGTTGCGAGCGTCTGATTGATTTGGCCATGATGCACTGGCGAGTGTGCTCTAACCCGGCCCCCATGTAAAACCCAGGCGACCACTCTCGGCAGAGGCTGTCCAGCATGGCCACCAGGGTGGAGCACGGATGTTGAGGGGCAGTTGAGGGGCAGCTGAAGGGGCAGTTGAGAAGCAGCTGAGAGGCAGTTGAGAGGCAGTTGAGGGGGCACCTGGAAGGCAATTGAGGAGGCATGTGAGAGGCACGTGAGAGGCATGTGCGAGGAGAACCACTCGGTGGGGCCACCTTCCCCAGCCCGTGTAGCTTTGGACGCCCAGGGGGTCTTGTTGTTGTCGAACTTCGGAGGGCCCGGTCGACTGCCCGGTCGAACTTCGGAGGGCCCGGTCGACTGCCCGGTCGAACTTCGGAGGGCCCGGTCGAACTGCCCAGTGGAACTCCGGAGGGTCCGGTCAACTGCCCTGGTTGAACTCCTGAGGGCTCGGTTGGCCGCCCTGTCGACCTCGTACAGTTGTGCTCTCGTGGGGCTCCACAGAGGTGCGAACTTCCGGTAACCCACACGAGAGTGGGAAACCACAGAGATGCGTCTTCCGGACGCCCGTGGCGTTGTGTGCTCATGGGAACCCATTGAGGTGTGTGCTCAAGAGAACCCACAGACAAGGTCACCCACAGATCTGCGGGTCATGGGAACCGCAGGTGTGTGGTGCCAACCAACCCCCGGAGTTGCGCAGTCAACAGACGCCACAGAGTGTGGGGTCAATGGAACCTACAGAGCTGTGGGGTCAATCGACCCACCGATTCGCGCAATCAAGGGAACCCACAGAGTTGCACTCTCAAGGGAACCCGCATATCTGTGGGTTCCCTTATGCTGAAAGTTGTGGGCTCCCATGAGTGAGCACCTTTGTGGGTTCCCTTGAATGCGCAACTTTGTGGGTTCCTTCCAATGCGCGAAGTTGTGGGTTCCAGTGGTTCCCCTGAGTTGGCAACTTTGTGGGTTCCCTTGACTGCGCAAACCTGTGGCCTCCCATCAATGCGCAAATCTGTGGGTTCCCGTGACTGCGCACCTTTGTGGGTTCCCTTGAATGCACGAACTTGTGGGTTCCGTTGGTTCCCATGAGTGGGCAACTCTGTGGGTTCCCTTGAATGCGCAAACCTGTGGCCTCCCATCGATGCGGAAATCTGTGGGTTCCCTGGAATGCACAACACTGTGGGTACACTTGACAATGCACGTCTGTGGGCTCACTGACTGGTCGACATGACGGGATTTCCACTGTCGTTGGAGTGCTCACTTGGGTTGCCTTGACCATGCGACCTCATTCTCATCCGATGCAAGCATGCCACGTGTGCGGGGCGTGCGAGTACCGCCACCATCATGGGTCAGATGGTCGTTGTGGGCTGGAGTGAACTTCATCGGCAGCGCCGCTGGCCCAGAGCATGTGCATGTCTGGCACACCAGTGGGGCGCAGGGGGGAGACATGGCTCCATCAGTGTCATGGCTACTCAGTTCACTCAGGTCTGAGGAGGACCTGGCAGGCGCACTCGTCGCACTGGTGGAGCACCCACCCAAGCAACCCAGCGATTCGTTGTTGGGAGCCCTGGACGAGTTGTCGCAACGCATTGACATTGGTGAGGCCACCCAGCAGCTGGCCCGCACGGCCATATCCCAGCTGACGAAGCCCAGCACAGACACTGACGAGTCAGGGTCCCATGACAGTTCGTCATGCGACAGCTCCTCAGACCTCGGCAGTGTAGTTGGCACAGGTGGCATCGACCTGAACGATGGCCAGTTGCAGGCAGAAGGCACGATGGCGTTGGAGGATGCCCAGTTGCAGGCAGAGAGCACGATGGCGTTGGAGGATGCCCAGCTGGAGGCAGGAGGCACGATGGCCTTGGAGGAGGAGGAGGCCGATTCCACAGATGGCATGCTCGTTGAAGGCCTTGACTTGGAAGAGCCATCCGGGATGGAGCTGGAGTGCCTCCAGTTGGAATCCCACGTGCCGGCAGCAGAGGAGATGGCCATGGAAGAGTTCGTACCAGACCCAGGCCCTGCCTCCCCACAGCCTGACCCCACCGGTGGTGCTCCCAGCTGGACCATGGGGAAGGACTGCCATGGCTATGTCGGCCGGAGATATAGACCACTTGAGGAGCAGAGCCAAGTGCTGGTGGCAAACGCAGTTGAGAAGCTCCGCATGGCGAAGCCGTCATCACCCACCCGCGCCCCAGCACAGGTGGAGAGGCAGGTGCTGGCAGCTTGCCCGACGCACGCCCTGCTGCAAGAGCTCCTTCACCGGTGCCCAGTTCAAGCCCAACATGCATTATCCCACTCCGCTCCGTGTAATGTTGTCGCAGGGCTGTGCTGCATTGCACCGAGCACAGTGCGCAAGATCTGGCAGCATGCTGCCATTCATCGGGCACCTCGGCCAGTGCACGCCAGTGGCACGCTCGTGAACCCAGTGGGAACCACGGCAGATACTGACCAGGACAGGCAAGACATGGCTCGGCGGACCCTGATACGGACAGCTCTCAGCAACGCATCAGAGGGTCGGCCCCACATGTCGTTCAAGCGTGATCTGGCCCGGCTCAGGCTCGCTGGTGCACCAGTTGGAGAAAAATACATGGGCCGCTGGGCCGCCCCAGTCCTGGAGCACGTGGGTGCAACTGTATGCTCACAAGTACTGAACAGCATACAGTCAACCCCGTTGGGTTCCCTGGGAATTCCCAGTGACATCGAGCTGTTCCTTGACCCAGCTACGATCGGGAAGATCTTCCACAGTGTCCGGTCCACTGTGTGCCTCATCGGCATGACGATCTCATGCCCAGGCCACCGCCCTGGCGAATCAGGTGTGTTATTCATTGATGCACCATCATGTGGCCTTGACCAGACCAGCACCAAGCCCTTTGAGAACATCCAGTGGGCACTGGAGTCAGGCACCTACCAGCTGTCCACACGGGTTCTGCGCCAACGGCTTGCCATCACCAACTCAGACGGCGCCTATGCAGCTGGCGAGACGAGCCGCCATAGCACCTCATCCCTGTGGGACGACCTGTGGACCAGCATCGGCCGTTCACCCAGGGTTGGCTGGGACTGCTTCCACCGCCTCAACATCGCCGGCAAACGTGCCATGCATTCTTCCCAGCTGGCCGAACAGTTCCTTGCACTCACCAAGGATCTGGAGGCAGTCTTCGGTGGCGGGCAAGGCCGGATGCTTGACCGGCAGGTGGCACTTTTCATGGATAGCCCAGTGCTCACCGGCATGGTCCCAGCTGGGACACGCGAGTTGGGGTACCTAGCTGCCGTGCCAGCCCGCTTCTTGGACAAGTGGAAGACGTACTACATCGATACGGAGCTCCGCCGGCAGCATGCAGAAGACAACAGAGGCACGCGGCCAGCCACCTGGTGGGTTCAGTTTGGCCTTCAGTTGGCAAGCGTTGAGTTGCTGACATTTGTGCATGGCCTGCACCACCTGCTGGCAGTGGTCCAACCACTGGTCCTGCTTGTGCAGAGCCCCTCAACGCTCCCTGAGGAGAGGGCAGATGCACAGACCCAGTGCTTCACGAGGTTGAACGAGGTCCACTCTGCATTTGGTGCCATCGGGGGCCATACTGCGCCAGCCGCCCACATCTTATTCATCTTCCAGTTGATCAGCCGGTATGTGGATGCACCGAGTATGCAGCTCTTCCTGAATGTTTACTGCCTGAGCAAGTGGCACCGGTCCGTGCCCCGGTTGGCGGCATGGCTGCCCCAGGTCATGATGCACCACAAGTGGCAGGGGTGCCCGGTCAGTTTGGACTACCCCATACCCCGTGAGGGACACACGGTGTTGCACCCAGCATGCCAGTGTGC
This sequence comes from Pyrocystis lunula, assembly GCA_037576205.1. Lineage (NCBI taxonomy): Eukaryota > Dinophyceae > Gonyaulacales > Pyrocystaceae > Pyrocystis > Pyrocystis lunula. The sequence goes on along the minus strand of JAPIWU010302299.1, from coordinate 2,975 downwards.
CTTTCGGAGGGTCATGCCACGGTCCCAACAGGCATCTTCCTCAAACCAGCCCAGCAACTCAGCCATCCCTGTTGAATGGCCCCAGCTGTCACAGAGCAGAGCAGTTAGACACCAGCCACGGAGACGGAGGCGACGCCAGGCTGGGCCGCCAGTTGTGTCAATGGCACCTTGGGTCGCCCCAGCATCGTTGCTCCTGGGCCAGAAGGACTACACACGCGAGCGGAGCCCATGTGCAGTTGGTGTTGAGACCCCCCTCCAGTCCATGAAACAGCCACCAACCCGGAGCTGCCGGCTTCCACCTCAGCAACGCCACACTGTGGCCCAGATTGGCTCTGGCCTGCAGTCCCTCTGTGGCCTTGCATCCCAGCTGGCGAAAGAACTGGGGGATTACCTCGGTGATGTGGGAGTGACCAGGCCCTTGGCCCACATCTGGGATTCACACTGTTCATGCTTCAGCCTGTCCGCCCTGGCCCAGCGCCCGCCGAGTGGCACAATGATCGTTGCTTTCCAGCAGCTGTACACAGCTCTGCTGCCAGACTTGCAGCACACCATGTGGCCACCACCCTCGTGGCCAGTGGACCACAAGATGCCGGACGAGGCACCTGTTGACCAGTATAAGACCCTTGCGCGGTACATCCACGATGCATGGCGGCTGGTCCGACCTGGCCACAAGTGGGCACAGCAGACAACATGCCAGGTGGCTGCTGTCCTCAGGCTCCCACCAGTGTGCAAGCAGTGGGCAGGCTGCACATCAGTCCCAGTCCTGAGCATCATCGCCCACATGGTCTGTGGCAGCTGTTGGACGTGCAAGGCTCACCTGCTGAAGGCTCCCCGCCCCGTTGTCGAGCAGTCTGGTTGCTTCAACGTTGTAGCAGCCACATCCAAGCAGGCAGGGGACATGGCAGTCCTCACAGTCCGTAGGCGGGCCCACTTCGTTGTCATTGTGGAGGAGCACTTGCGGCCAGCAGTCCGTGCAATCGCATGCAGTCTCGAGTCAGACCAGCAATATTCCAGCGGCTGCTGGCATGCATTGCGGGTGTGGCACCGTTCACGCCGCATGGGCATCAGTGAGGCCCCCTGCGAGTCATGGGCAAGCGTGCTGTCCCGCCTGTGGAACCCCAGTCATGGGCCACTGACGGGTGTGCTCATTGACCGCCTTCGCCTGCATGTTAGTGGATACCGTGGAGTGCCCAGTGATGAGCACATCGTCAATCTCGTGGCCAGCCACCTGCCCAGTGTGAAGCCATTCCGGGCCAGCAGGAGTGGCAATCGTGGGCCGTTTGCCCAACGGGGTATGGACTCCCATGCCCTGTTCACTTCACGGGCAGAGCTTGACCCAGACACCAGTAGGGCAACAGACCTGCTGCGGTCTGAGATGGCATGCTCAATTGCGGCAGAGATGCCAGTGGGCGCCACAGTGTCGTTGTGGCAGTGGAGTCGGGCCACCCAGTTGCACCACCAGGCCTATGACAGGGCATGCCTGTCCGCCAGGGACGTTGATGTGCTTCTCCAGTGCAGGAGTGGGAAGACACCGGCACTCCCCCTGCATGTCCTGACCAAGCCCCAGCGTGCAAAGTGGAAGGTGGCATCCGTGAACCGATCAGTGCAGGACGCCATGCGGCGACAGACACTGGCAAGGCATGGCCAGAGAGCCACACCAGATGCATCCACACCCCCAGTTGCCACAGACTCACCGAAGGCAGCCACGGTTGGCAGGAAGGCATCCAGGGGACCAGTGGCAGCCAAGTCAGGCAAGCAGGCATCCAAGCAGGTGCGCAAACCATCCAAGCATGTGCGCCACTCTGCATCTTCATCAACTGCATCTTCATCAAGCATGCATCCAGGGGCACCATTGGCATCCAGGGTGCGCAAACCATCCAAGCAGGTGCGCCACTCTGCATCTTCATCAACTGCAGCCGTTTAGCCAGTTGATCCCCCAGTCAGCCTCGTGAGTGCAATGCCCAACTTCCGGTGCAAGTTTTGCCACCAGTGGACGCAACGTCGGGACAGAATCTGTCCAGTGCACCGCGATTCAGCGCGTGGCCACCGGGTCAACAATGCAGCCTCTGGGAAGCGTGTCCGCCTTCGTGGCAAGCAACGCCCGGTCGAAAACCAGTTGGCCCCCCCGCACCTGCAGCTGGAGCTGAATCCTCAGTGCCAGCCGTTGGCAGATCAGTCCCACCAGCAGGGGCAGGCAGCCTCAGTTGCACCCCAGTCCCAACAGCAATGCCAGCAGTGTCAATCACTACAGGCAGAAGTTGGGGAACTGCGTGGCATGGTTGCCAACTATGAGGCGAAGTGGAAGGATGCACTGAACCAGTTGGCCAACATGCAGCAGAGGTTGGCTTCTGCTGAGGACCGTGCTGACTGGCTGCAGGCCGCCATGCGGTCTGGATCCCTGCCACCCCCCTTCGTACAGGCAGATGCTCATGTGTGATGGGTCGGGGGCGCCAAAAACATCTCACCATGCAGCTTATTGCATCAGTTGGACAGCAGTAGAGCACATGCCATGTTGAACCAGAGGTGATCAGTCGGTCTTGAGAAGAGCACTGGACCCTAATCAACCGACCCCCCCGCTGGGGCATCCGAACTGCAGGGGCGGGAGGTAACCTGCCAGTTGCACTGTGGGGTCCAGGACCCATGCCGACAGCCGAGGCCCCCTCCCCTCAGCCGCCCCCCCGTGGAGGAATCCGAACTTCGGGGGTCCCTTCGAACGGACCCCCGAAGTTCCGGCGGCAATTCGCCGGCCGAACTTCGGGGGTCCCTTCGAACAGACCCCCGAAGTTCAGAATTATTGGAGGGGGTCCAGCGGCAATTCGCCGGCCGAACTTCGGGGGTCCCCCCCCAAGTTCCGGCGGCAATTCGCCGGCCGAACTTCGGGGGTCCCCCCCAAGTTCCGGCGGCAATGTTCCATTCTCCCAGCTGTCATTACCAGTGGTCCCAACAGTGTCCCAGCCGTCACTCCCATTGGTCCC
>JAPIWU010301193.1:0-11851 GCA_037576205.1 Pyrocystis lunula | reverse complement strand
ACCCCGATTGGGGTGCGGCAACGTACGGGGATCGTCGTTCACGAGCTGCGTCCGCGCCCGGACGTACGACAACGTACGGGGATCGTCGTTCAGGAGCTGCGCCCGCGCCCGGACGTACGAGGCCAGGTTGGTGCCAACGGGCAGGAGCCGCGCCGCCACGGCCCGGCCTTCCACCTCGATCATGGCGCGGTCCAAGACCACGGCCGCGTGCCCTGGGGCCACAGGAGCCGCATCCCCGATGGCGTAGCCGACCGCTGGCTCGTCCACCACCCAGTGGCCCCCGCCCAGAGGAGGAGGGGGAGCCGGCTCGGGAGCAGGCGGCGCGCCCAGCGGAGCCGCCAAGCCAGGAACGGGAGCAGGAGGGGCAGCGTCTGGCAGGGGCTCCGCGGGGCCAGGAGGCGCCACAGGAGCGGCCACGGCCTGTGCTTCCCGCACGGCCCGCTCTGCAGCCGCAATATCCGCACCCTCCTGCACGAGGAGGTCCAGCTGCCCAGGGGCCCAGGGCCCAACACCAAAAACAAAACCACCAACGATACCAGCAAGGAGATCCGCTCCTTCGGGCACGACCCGGAAGCTCTCCAAGTCGAGATTCCCCGCCGAAATGTCCTCTATGAAGACATCCAACGTAGGGGTCACCACCACATACTCGTGCCGCATCACGTGGCCCAGGATGATTCGCTCGTGCCATACTGGCCCTTCCTCCCCGTAGTTCAGGAGGACCTTGCGTCTCGGAGCCAACGCCATTATTGCGCGGGCACGGGCCGCACAATTGGCCTTCCCCTCTGGAGTGGCGGAAAGTAATCCTCGCGAGGCCCGCAGCAGCGAGCAAGGCACTACACACAGTAACGTCAGGTCACTGAATAAACACTGGTGTCATCTAGCAACGACATTGCTCAGATCTGCAAGCAAGGGGCCTCAGCACCTGCGGCTGTGGAAAGGCACGAAGCGACGACATGTTACTAAAACTTTGCGTTTCAGGGCAATTGCCGAAATTGTTGCGAACAATTCATGTATCAAGGCAATTCCCGAAAAAAACTGCGGGATGCATTTGGACCCCAAGGTATTTCCCCGACAACCCAGACCAGGGTGCACACACACAGTGTGCCGGGGAAACCGCACCTGCCAAAGCAACTTGCGCACTCAATGGCGGGACATCAGTGGATATCAAGGTAATGCTCACTCAGTCCGAGGCCAAAGTGAGCAAACACTGGCGCACAAGGAAATCCAAACAGGGACACGATGTTCAATTCAACATGAACTCCCTAAGAAACATTTCAAGGCCAGAACACACAAGCATGATGCACAAGGGGCCCCGCACCCGCACACACAACTTTTGAATTCAGCCGGGTGGAAAACAGTTATAACAGTTACGACCCGCGAACACCTGAGGCCGCCAAGGCCTGAATGCACTGCGCTCCGGAACCCGCCCGGCCCGCACCTGCCGCGCCAGCCACATGCACAAGCAGCTTCCGAACCCAACCGGGGCCGGGAAACACAACAGATAATGCGAACAGTTGCAACCGCACACTTCGAATCCAAAGGCTACAGGCGTTGGCGGCGTTGGTGATGATGATGAGATGCGGATGAAGACTCCCATGAATCGCAATATTTTCGCCCCCCCAATGCAGTTACCGCCACCGCAAGGACAAGTGCCAGCTGAAAAGAGCCTGGGCACTGGGCACTGGGCAGCCTAGCTGACAGGCCTTGCCATTCCCGTTGCATCGCTAAGCTTCAGCAATGCTTCCACCACTGCGCTCGGCTTCTCCATGTGCCGATCCTCCCACTGCTTGATCTTGGCCTGAGCCTCCTTGGTCTTCGGCAACCATATCCGCTTCAGGCCATAGCATAATGCATTCCCTGTTTTCTCAATGGTGAGCCACCCCTCGGGAACGTACACGCCTGTGCAGGGCCCAACGGTCGTCTGCAAGAGCCCGCCCTTGTCAATGAGGCGCTGTGCGGCAGGCTCTGGCAGGGCCTCCAGCTTCGCAAGGATGTCGTTCTGCTTTGCCTCCGCCCCTAGACCGAGCACCTGGTGACTAAAGAGGCGCGGCATTTTCAGTGCAAAAACGAATCCAAATGCGCACCAAAGCTTCAAAATAGTTCGCAATCCGCATTGCCATACCTGCTTTGTTGAAAGCATTGATTTACAATCTTTGGATCTCCACACCTCCAAGAGATGCTGCAGTTGCAGCATGTGGCAGGTGCGGAAGCCCTCGGTCTGCAGGCGAAGAACGGCGAAGCCCGAAAAGTCCATGCCGCAGAATTGAGACGCAGCCGCCATTGACCACATATATGTGTATTCATATGAGGCTAGCTTGGTCAGCTTGTCAATGGCGGCAGGATTGGAACCCATGTTGCTCACCTCTGCCACGGTGACGGTTGCATGGCGGTCAACGGGCACCATGTCATTCAGGATGGCCGCTGCAGCAAAGTCCGCTTTGACGGGCTTCTGGGACCTGCTGGTTTTGCTTGGCGGCGCGCAGGCGATGTCCATCTTGAACTGCCCAAGGTGCTTGGCGGCGGCAGTGCTGGGGTCCATGGCGCGGTTGCAAGCTGACTGCACCTTGACACAATAGGGGATGCCAGCCTGGGGCAAGGTGAGCTCCAAGAATGCCGCCTTGGTGATGGCCTCATGCTCGACCTCCAAGCACACAACCGCTGGCACGCTCATGGCAGCAAGGCGGGAGCCGATGTCGTGCTTCGGCTGCATTTCCGGGAGGGGTAAACACTTTTTAGCATATGGCATCCACCAACATCCTCACACCTATTAGCCTATGTGGTTCAACAGTCAACACCATTGAAGGAAGCTAAGGGATGCATAGCTGTTTAATCTTGACAGTTCCCAAAAGGGGATGTCTTTGTTTATGCTCAAGGCACAAGCAAACACGGAACACAAACATGACTAATGAAAGCAAGGTTAGGTTATTTGGTTACACTCGTCTCCCGGTTGGCCCTGCCCGAGCTGCTCTTGGAAGTCTTCGCGGCAGCTTTTGCACAAGCTTTCTCAGCCTTCTCCTGTTCCTTCACGGCCCGCTTGCGCTGGCTGTCCTCGGCCAGTTGAAGCTTGCGCTTCCGAGTCGCCGCGGCATTCTTCAGCTCCACTGCAGCCTTGTTGATGTCTGCTTTGACCCGCTTGGCGATCTTCAAAACCTCTTGCAGTGCAAAAACCTTGGCCTTTAAATCGTTTTTGCTCGTGGCCGCGCTCAGCCCTTCCACGTCGTCCAGCAAGGTCTTCACATCTTGCAACGCAGGCCAGTCCGGAAGCCCTTCAGCGTTGGCGTTTGTGCCCGGTTGCTGCTGCTCCGTCGCCAGGGCGCCATCCTCCTTCAGCATCAGGTCAAGCACTGCACTTCGCCGAGCAAGCAAACTCAAATACAGCTTGAGCTCATCCTTGAGCACGGGGTCCTCCGGAACGCCCAACACCTCGGCCTTGACCGTCGGCAAGTAGGCCTTCAATGTCTGCAGGCTCGCTTTGAACTGGCCCACCTTGTCCCTGTGGTCCCTCTGCGCCTGAGGTAAAGATCTTTTTATGCGCCATGAACTTTAAAAACAAAAGCTTTCGTAATTACACGCACAAATCTTTACTGTGGAAGACATGCCGCGCCTCCATGATCTTGATCGCGCCGTCGCGCTCCCACTGTTTGGCGTCCCTGGCAGCAGCGGTAGAGCCAAGCTGCTGCGTGGAAGCTGAGGATGTGCCAGCAGAGCTGCCAGGGAGGCTTCCCACCGATGTCAGGTCACTGCCAGTGGAACTGGTACTGACACCGGCAGAGCTGCTAGGGCCAGGGGTGGAGGATGACGCTGGCAAAGGGGTTAGGTCAAAACCCATGGCCTTGTCAATGCCGCGTGCTAAATGCAGAGCCACCAGCTTGTCGTCCTCAGCCACAGTGAGGTCCGCCTGGCCATCCATGAAAGCCTCCAGAGGACTGCACAAACCCTTTTGACCTTGATCTGGCGTTTTTGTTTTCAAAAAACTTGCATTATTCACCTGTTTTGAAAAAAAGCGCGATCTGGCGGATGGCGCTTTTTTTCAAAAACTACGCGAAAGCATAGCCTTAGTGTTGATTGTTAAAACGCAACTAAAAAACCAAATTACGAGCCCATAAAACGTGTTTGTTGTCCTGTCAAAGACCAAATTAGAGCGTGCCTGCACCATGTCATCATCATAAGTGCCATCTGTGTTTGGCTTCGCAGTTGTCTCCGACAGCTGCGTCTCACCTTCGATGTTGTCGCTGAAGCGGTCCGTGCGAATGGCCGTCCACAAGCGAAGCTGGCCGCCCACACCGCCCACCACTCCGGCACGGTCGCGCTCGGCGCTGGACTGCTGCAGGGTGAGCCGAGTGGGGTCGATGGTAATTTGGTTTCGGTGGGGCCACCAGGCGAGGGCTACAAACCACTGATCACTTGTGCCGTTCATCGTCTATTCATAGTCATGGGCCCCCAAGTCCATGACTATGAATAGACAATGAACGGGCGATACTTTAGTTGTCCAAAACGGGGCGAGGGGAAACCCGAAAGAACTCATCAAAACGCACAGCACACGCACGCAAAGCCTCTGTTTATTAATGTCGAAACACACAAGCAAGGGAGAACTAAATATTTGATGTTGATCCCCAATCCAACCACATCTGCTGAATCTGCTCCGGCTTGTAGCTGCCGCCCTCAGTGGATGAGAAGTGCTCCTCGTACATGGGCCAGGTAAGCGGACGCTCAAGCTGGCGCTCCACCTTCTGCTTCGACTTGAAGACCACCTTGCGCAAAACGTGTAGGGCAGGCAAGAGCTTTCTTCTCTTCTTTCCGCCGCTGTCCTGGTCCATCCGCAAGCTCAGGACGATCTGCCGCCACATCACCTTGCTTTTGCGGAACTGCTGGTACCTGTGCTTGTAGCCAGCCCCCCATGCTGCACGAAGCAGCCTCTGCAGCGCCTCCCCGGCGTCGCTGTCCTCACGGCAGATGGTGCCTTTGGGCGCGCCGTCCCTCCCTCGCGGAAAAGCGTGGTATGGTAGGTCCAGGAGGCACACAGCACAACGTTTCATATCCTCCCCCCTTTGGGCGGCGCCGGTGCCGCCTCCTCTGGCAATGCTGTGGACCCCAGCAGAAGGTCGTCGTCCTCCTCGTCGAGCATCTCCTCCATCGCCCGCGCCAACTCGTCACCCTTGCCGCCAACGGCATCCTTAGCAGAGGTGCCTTCTTCCCCTTCTTCCTCTTCTTTCGCAGCGGGCGCAGCCGGCGCCGGCAACGAGGTGGCAGTGGCAGTGGGAAGATCAGCGGAGACAACTTCCGCTTCCTCCATCCATCGGCTGAGAATCTACGCAGGCAGTGGGGGGATCGCTTGACTTGTCATGGCTCCGGACTGTGACGTTTGTATGAGGGGACTTTTGCATGATGACGATGATGGCGCTGCCAAGGTCCTGAACATGGACATCGAGGAAGATCAAAAAGCAAGCGATGCTGTTTTGCCTTGTCGCTCGGCCCAGTGGCCCGGTGCTAAGCAATATGTAACCCGGCTTGAATTGAATTTCGCAAACCACGACCTCCTATGATCATGGGAGTCATCGCACGAGGCCTCAAGAGCACCTGGTTTGAAATGCTGTCATTGAATGGATGGCACGAAACTAAAAGCCCCAGTGAAAAAGGAACCTGAGTTGTTGAGAGTCCTATCACCACTGAAGTGCCTGTGCAGCTCAAGGCCTTGTGCGAAAGCTCCGATTCGATTAGCCCCTTGGGACAGGTCCAGACTCAATGCTGCCGTGCCTCTGGGGGGTTGAAACACACGCTGGGAAATAAACATGTGACTCGAGCTCTATTTCAACATCGAAGATCCGCGCTGATGAACAAAACCTCACCACCAACAACAGTTTCAAGAGGCTGAAGCAGTCATGAGTTCAGACCTGTGCCAGCAACTTAAAAGCCAGAGCAAGACCGACCCGCCACTCCACAGCTTAATTCCGTTGGCTGCCCGCGCAAAAAGAGTTGCCGAAGACTCCTGGCTGACTTGAAATGGCATCCGGCTGGCAAGCGCAGCTGTGGCTGGGAATCCTTGTGCAAGGAGTGCCTCTGTGGGCAGCAAGCAACGGTCATGTTTAGTTGACCAGATGCTCGAGCAGGCTTTCATCAACGTTGGCATGATGTCACTAGCCTTGCCTGCGAACTTGGCAGTCTGCGCCAGATTGAAAATCAAGTCGTCGGCCGCCTCACTGTCGCTGTATAAGGCCTCATACTCCAGCAATCGTCTGTAATCACCACCGCCCAGGCACTGCCGAGCTGACCGCTGTGCGGCATCCAGGGCTGGGGATGGCGAGCAACCAGCCTTGCCGTGCTGGAGCTTTCCCCCACGGCCGCCACGGCCGCCGAGTGCAAAGTAGGCTGCCACCTCATCTGCCGACGCAGCATCAACATCGGAGCCCTTGACAAGCACCCCTGCGACACCAAACCAGGAAAGCGGGCCGCCCAGGCTATGCTTTGCAACGAGGGGGGGGGCATCTCGTCATCCACATCAATGATCTCATCGCCTGCTGGTGGCAAGGGCCGCTGGGCAGGTATCAGAGTCGCCACTAACCAGGGTGCAAGTGCCACTGTGAAAAGCCGCGGGCGGCGTACGCCCAGGCCCAAGTTAGTCGGAGAGACGGGCCAGGAGCACAGAAAATGGTTAGGCAACAACCGTTGTAATCGCCGGACCGCATTCATTCGAGGAACGCATTCATGAAGAATGAAGTCCTCTTCCTCAGAAGAGGCCCGCAATCGACGCTCATGGGCCCAGCAAGCCCAAACGGTGTTGGACTTTCCAAGCACTGTGGTGGCACTTTGATTGGCCCTGCTAAAGTCAGTGCACGTAGGGCCAGAACTGTTGCACACAAGCCCGCCACGCTGGTGCGCAGATGCAACGGGGCAATCAAAGATGTTGCAGAAGTGTCGGTGCCGCAAGCAAAAGGCCGTGGCTGCATAACCGCCACTGCTGTGGCTGAGAATGTCCTCTGCATAATCCTGGAAGGCATCATCAATCTTCCACAGTTCCTCGGGCGGTGTGCTCTTGTCAAGCAAGAGGCCCTTGTGCTCACCCAGCAAATGCTGTCGACGTGCCTCAATGCTTTCCAGCCCTGCTGGCTCACAGCGTGAGGTGATGTCCTGGAATATGTGCGCTGAAGCTGACTATCCTTCATGGCGCTGAAGGATTGCCAACCAATCATCGTCGATGTCGCAGGCATGGAAGACTTTCAGCTTGGCCCGCTTCGTGTCGGTGGGGCCGAACTCCTCTGCGATCATCGCCGCTAGGGATTCGCTGCAGCCAATTCCGCTGTAGTGTGTGCTCAGCCATAAGCCACCCTTCGAAAAAGATGTGTCAAAATTGTGATGGCTTCAGCCGGCAAGATCCTCTTGCATCGCGCTGGCCACTGGAGGGCCTCCTCCAGATCAGCAGGCGGAGCGAGCCGGGCGAGGTAACCGGAAGTCGGCGTCCGAGTGGAAGCCGAAGAAGGGCCCGCCGAGCCGCTGCCTCCCCGCAGGTGCAATGGGGTGTCCCCATCCTGCTCCAGCTCCTCCGGGCCGTGTCGCGGCCGCTTACAGGGTGTGGCACCATCCTGCTCAACCTCGCCGTGGCCGCTTGCCTCCTCCCCCGTCGGGGCCTCTGCGGGCTCCGCGCCCTGCCGGTGGCGCAGAGGACTCTGCAGCAGCATGGCGTCCACGGCGTCCGCGGCCACGGCCGCGGCTTCCGGGAAGCGCGTGGCCTCCTCCTCCCCCCTTAGTGAGAACTGTGTAAGCTCTGTGAAATTCTTTCGTAGGATTTGGCAGAACACGTCGCAGAGCCGCAAAATCACTCCCACACTTGCAAAAACTGGAAACCGCATAAAACAATACAAAAACGGAAAATATGTACAAACTCGCAAAAATCGCAAAAATGAATCAAAAATTGAGAAAACGATAATTTTGGTCCCGGGGCTCACTTTCTCAATTTCTGCATCCACCGGGTGGGATGGCCTCGGAATCGACCCCCCGAGTGCGGGAATTGACCCCCCGAGTGCGGGAATTGACCCCCCGAGTGCGGGAATTGACCCCCCGAGTGCGGGAATTGATTTCCCCGGCGCAGGCATTCAGTGGAGAGCTACAAAAGCATTAAATGTTTGATAAATCTGCTGAAAAACACAAAACGTTGCCAAAAAGCGCTGAAAACGGAAACAACAGAGCACAACGAATAAAAGCACGCAAAACCCGTCGAAACGAATAAAAACATGCAAAACTGCAAAACATTGTAATTCCCTGAGTGCGACACCGGGGTGCTGCGCACCTACTCCGATAATATTCGGATGTGCCGACCGCCGTTCGGTTTGCAGGAACAAAAAGCTGAGAGTCTGCTTTGTCTGTCTTCCAGTCTCTGGGCACTGAGGGGCTGCAAAACCAAATGGCCACTAGAGCTTAAGACCGGGGGATGTGCTCTCAATCCCTTCCTACTTTTTCCGAGGCAAAGTAGGCCTCTCAATGCCGAATTGCTGCTAAGCTCGAGCCTCTTGTCTGCAGTCACGGAAAATAAGCTGGGAATCCGGCTGGGTACTGGTGTCTCAGCTGGTGATCCGGTCATAGCTGTCAAAGCTGTTAACCGGTTAGTCATGCTCATGGAAAAGTGAATGTTTTTACCTTGCAAAGAGGTGCCAGATCGCACCCTTTGCGCCTCGGGGCACGCAAGGCCAAACACACGGGAGCCATGGGAGACCAAGGGTCCAACAGCGCCCGTACCCATTTTGGCCCAAGTCGCAAAATGCAAAGTGAGTGACTACCGCGACGTGACCGAGCAAACCGATTGTAGAAATAAGTTAAAAGAACAAAAAGTAGGAAATGTGTTTGGAAGTCTGTCGACAGAACGCTAAGGCAAGTACTGGACCATGTGACGGGGAAGCCGGCTCTGCAGGTGGCAGTGGGGCTGGGGGTGGCGGTGGAGGCGGGGGCGCAGGCGCATCGTCCACATCTACAGCATCGAGTTCCTCATCAGTCCTGATGACAGCTGGTCGCGTGACTACTTTCTGGGCCTCTATTAGTGGCTCTGGCGGGTGCTCTCCGGGAACACATGGCACTGCAAAGTGCTTCCAACGACGATCACACACAGGAGCCTGGTTAGCCCAGTGCTTGAGAGAAAGCACGACCCTGTCATAGTTGGTAGTAAAATATCCGACTATAGCCCTTGTCTTACAACAACCAGTGGTCCGGGATTTAGCATGCCATGGACAAGTGACCTGCACAGAGATGGTGTTTTGGCGCTCTGTGAAAGCAAACGAGAACACGCCCCATTTGAAATTAAACATCCGGAGGTCTTGGCCAGCCACGTATGCGCTGGGGGGCCCGGGGTTCTCGGGTGGATTCCCCGGTTCGGGCTGGTCAGGTGGCCGCGGAGGATCAAAGTCAACATCGTCTTCGCTACGAGGCTCCTCGTGTGACTCATCATCAATGGCATTGATGGGGCCCAGGCCCAGGTTCAAGTCTGCAGTGCCGGTGTCATCCTCCATTGCCAACATGGGTGCGTCCTCTAACGGTGCAGGTGGATTGACAGGCTTGGTGAGAACCCCTGCATCTACAAGTAAGCCCTCATATGTGGCCAAAGTTCCATCAGGAGGGATCTCCTTTGATCCAAGCAGGTGGGCGTGGGCCAAAGCCAGGAGATAGTGACGGAGCACCTGCGGCTTCAGGGAACGCCCTGTGAAGAAGACTTTGGGCTTTCCCTGCTGATAGGGGACGCACCCCTGCTGGACTCGCCGGGACGGGGGTGGTAGAGTGTGCCATGCCCATCCGTCGTGTTCCAAATGCTCAACAAGCTCAAAGTTGGTCATGTCAAGCAGGGAATGCGTGATGGAGAACAATGGCGCGGGCCTACAGAGCACAGTGCAAATGCCGATGTGGCGGACCGCCACGGCAGTCAGTATCCAAGAGGAGTAGGCAGGAGTGTCCTCAGTGCATTCAACAAACCCCCGGCATTCGAGGTTTCTCAAAGTGTCAATGGTTGACTGAGCAACGGGATCATCCGAAAGGCTGCGCAGAGGACAAGAAGCAACGCCAGGAATAGCACTGTGGGTGACAAGCATGGTGATAACTTCCAGAATGTGTGGCCATGCTGGGCAGCCACTGATGTACAAGCATTGCGAGGATGAATCCCAAACCATGGTTTTGCCTTCAAATCATTTGAGGCTTGATCCAGGTGTGTAAGCACGCAATGGATGTTGCCGGAAGCATCAATGGGGCGATGGGGTAGCACTGACCAAATACTGGTTTGCCTCCACACCGAAACCGTCTCCAGGATGAGGCACTTGCTGGTGCAAGGTGACAACAAGAGAGGAAGTGGAGAAACCAGAAGAAGAAGCAGGAGCCAGAGTCACAAGCTTTGCAGAACCACTGGGTGCAAGTCTGACAAACAACAAATCCTGTGACAAACCTGGATCAGGTGTCCCCGGGGCTTTCTCTTCGAAGTTGCAATCTTCGGTGCCACCATCGACCTCAATAGGTGCTGATGATGGGATTGCAGGGGGAGGGGAAAGGAACAATGGATGCTGCTGAGCAGCACCAGGCGCTGCTGATGAAACTGTTGCAGCCAAAGGCACACACATGCTGGACCCGGCCTGAAACGGAAACGACACATACTGCAATTGCAGATCGCCACCAACGGCGGACCGCAAATGCTGATGCATGAGCACCTGCTTCAAAGAGTCATATGACAAAGGCGGTGGTGGGATGGTCCTCCCTGGAGCAAGCTTCAAACACTTGGCGGCCAATGCTTTCAAGTCCTTTGCATATGCGTCTTGTCGCCGACGCAATTTGGTGACATCCATGAACAGCAGGCTCCCATCTATATGGTAGAACAGAGTGGTGGCCGGTCTGAAGAAGGCAGTGTTGTGGGACCCTTGGGCTGTGAGGCGAGCAACGCTGGGATGGGCCTGAAAACGAAAGGCGTGGCAAATGGCTTTGGCGTTTCGAACACGTGCCAAACATGAGGCAACCTCATGAAGTGTTTGTGGAACCACCTTCACCAATCGACCAAACTCGAGCCCACGATTGGCCAACGAAACTCGGGTTGGGTGCTTGCGCCGTTTCCCTGAAAGGGCAGACTTGACCACGGAATGGCGCATTTCGATGGCACGTTCAATTGTGGGGATGAATTTCAGTTTGATTACAGCCTCTTGCAAAGGAGGGAACTGATCCAAGGTTGCAGTGCCGTGGGCAAAGGCGACAAGACCAAGGCGCAAAGCTGCGCTGGGTGAGAGAAAGGCATTGGAAACACGGTGGTGGAACAAGGAGTCTGGCTGCCGGTCATACAGGGCCAAGCATTCTGCAGCACACAACCGGGCCTTTGACATGTCATGGTGCGCTAGACCTGCCAAGTGCCAAGGCAATGCACCCCAGAACGACAACTTCTCTTGGAGCACTTGCACAAGATGTGATCGGGCACTTGCCCAATCTGACAAGCAAATGCTCATCTCGGATTCTGTCAAAGAAGTGAGGCACGCACCCAGCTCTACCGCAGAACAATCCATGGCAGCTGTGAGGATTTCCGAGAAACCTCCACATGCCAAGTACGGGGCAATCTTCCCACTCATGGGACACTCTGTAAACATGCCGATACCCCCAGACAGCCTCTGAAAACGCTTCCGCTGGTGATAAGCCGACCGACGGCGGGATTCGTGTTGCAATCGGAACTGTGAAAGGAGGGTTGTTGCAGAACGCTTCGCAAGCATGTGGGCACCATGACAAACACACCCTTCTGCCCATGACCTTGGGCCTTCCAGTGCGCTTTCAAGATGAAAGATGACCAGACTGTAAGCCCAGAAGCAGTTGCTGTGTATGGCTTCCGTGATGGCAGGGATGTCAAGCCCCGAGT
>JAPIWU010298978.1:0-11865 GCA_037576205.1 Pyrocystis lunula | reverse complement strand
CGCCAAAGCGTCGCCGAAGCGTCGCCAAAGCGTCGCCAAAGCGTCGCCAAAGCGTCGCCAAAGCGTCGCCAAAACGTCGCTGAGGCGTCGCCGAGGCGTCGCCGAGGTGTCACCGAAACGTTGCCAACACGTCGCCCACACGTCGCCAAAACGCCGCCAAATTTGAGCGGGGGTGGGGGTGAGTGGCAGTGAGACGCCTAGGGGTTCGGGGCCTGGGCCTTGACGAAGCCCCCCGGAAGGGGGGTGTGGGTCGGGACCCTGGTTGTGACACTTGTTCCGGAGCTTAATGTTTAAGTCAAACTTTTAGCATGCATCCACGTGTTTGGGTGATCCTTGGATTATTAGATACTGTTTGGTTCCCAGGGTTCACCAGGATCGGTTTTTATTCGATCTGTCATGCTTAACAACATTAAAATTGACAAAGCAATTCAAAGTTGAATCTGAATCTTGCGACAATTCAGGCTAAGCAAGTATATTCGTTGGGGAGGCGAGGAAATGACAAAAACATGCCCAATGTAGATTCTCTAAAATGCATGTTTGTTTTATCTTTATTGTCCCACCCGATACAAGCTCAGTATTGAAGCCGGAGGTTTGGTCCGCAAGCCTATATCTCTGTTCCTTGATCGCGAAAGGCCCAGGCGGGCGAGCGGGAGGCCGGGCTGGTGCGCGGGGATGGGCCACACGAGTGCCCCCCACCCCGAGGGGGGCTGCGCAAAAGTGCCCCGCGAAGCTCTTCCAGTGGCAAAGAGGAGGGCGGTATGTCACACAGGTGCCCCCCCCCGGGGGTACTGCGCCGAATATAATATTGGTTTGGTTCGAACAACACATTTGCAACCAAACTCAGATCAAGCTGCCAACGATTCCAAGACAGTGTGGAGAATGAACACAATGTCACAATGCCATGTGGTGCACGATGTGCGCATACTGCGCGCAAAGGTGGTGCCGGTTCTGCGAATGGTTTTTCCAACGCATCAATTTGTTTGTTGGGGGTGGGCGGCGGCACCACTAGGATCAAAAGACAGGAGAGTTAGCTAGCCCGGGGCGGAAACCAGGATTTGTTACAAAGTCGGGATGCGGAGCCGTGGTGTTTTTTTGGTTGGGTGTTGGTCTTTGTGCCAGAATATCCGCGGGCATACAAAATGGGTGGAGTGACTGGCAATCGCTTAACGGATTGCCTTGCTTTAGAATGTTACGCGTGCTGCTCTTCTTCAAAGATGTCGTTCCTCCGCTCGCCGCTCAGCTGTCCGGCGCCATCTGCCAAACAACTCAAGGGGTTGCTCAGGCCCTGACCCTGCGACATGAAGAGGGCATGGGGGCAAGCCGACCAAGGAGAAGGTGATAGCTGTGACGGTGACACCGCTTTCACCCTCTCCTTCGGCAGTGATGGCACGGGCCGTGGCCATTATGTGGGCTTCATCGTGAACCAGGACTGCAATTGGCATTTAAAACGGCGTTCAAATTCAGAACATGATCTAACCTTGTCTGGAATGCTGACATATCTGGCTTTGTTGTGACTTCTGTGGGGACCCTGTCCCTGGTTGACCCGTGTCCCCACGTCTGACATGCGGCATGTCTCTTGCCACCACTCTCACGGCTGAAAGGTTCTTGTTCTTGCGGTTTGCTCCGAACATGAAACATGATTCGCTGTACCGCAGGACACCTGCCATCAGATTCGTGGTGGCAAAACCTTGGACATCCGGGCCGGGAAAGTCAAGTTTGTGAAGCCTGGCGACAAGATCTTCTTTTTAGAGAGCGGCCATAAATGCAGGAACGGCAAGCATATCTTCAAGTTGATCGCAACCGGATTCTTCGACAGTTCCTTCCTCATCTCACGGGAGATGTTTGACTGCATGCGTGCTGATCACAAGCTCGACATGGACTTTGATTCCATCCTGAGCAAATTCAAGCGGCCGCATGGTATGAAGTGGTGCCGCATGGAGCTGACGCCCGATTCAGGAGCTGGTGTCAAGTACATGATGTCAAGTTCCAGGACGCGCGAGTGGGTCAAGTTCCATGATTCCGATTTCCTGCACGGCGAGATCGAGAGCACAAATTATTTGGCTCAGAGCTTCAGGGCAGCTGCGGCAGCAGCTCAGCGCGAGGCCGATGAGACCAAGGAGTCTTCAATAATTTATGCTCAGAGTGTCCTGACATCAATGATGCATTGATTCGCAACAACGCACCATTCGGAATGGTCACCATTCCCATCATTGGACAGGTGGCAAGCAGTGGCAATGTCAGCAGTGGCGGTGCTGAGGGGTAAACTGCAACGGCGCCCAGGCAAGTTTGTTTTTCTTATGTGTCGCAGCCCATGACCCTAAGAACACCGTGGCTGGTTAACGGGGGTGGTGGTGGTGGGGCGGGGCGGGGGTGCTTGAGGAGCCCAACCAGACAGAGCCCGGGGAGCCTAAGGGGCCCATCGAACCCGAGGCCTTGGAGGCAGTGGTGGCCAAGGGGTCCGTGGGGGTGTTGCCGCTGACTGAGAAGAACTTGGCCGCCAACTTGGCCAAGTTGGCTGCCGCCGATGATCAGGGCCCACCGGCTTCCCAGGTGTCCAAGGCTTCTGACATCTGTGAGCCTCGTGTGTCTCCGCCTCGGTTTCCAGTGCCCTCTGCATTGCCTCCACCACTGGGGCCTTCGGGGTCTTCAATCGGACCGTCACTGTCACCTACTCCTACTCCGATGCCACTTCTAATCGCGTCCGAACTGGGGCCACCAGAGAGTCCAAACGCAGCCCTGCTTGAAGCTGCCCAGCCCCAAGTCCCACAACCTCCCGCTGGTGAGCCGCGATCCACAAGGTTTGTGACGTCCCTCGAGTCCTGCTTCGATTGGGAGAACTATGTGTTCGACAAGCTCGTGGAGAGCAACGACAACGATGAATACATTCTGGAAAGGCTCGCCGACGATATGGAATCGGGGGACGAGACAACGGCATTCAGCGGAGTAGACTTCCCGAGGACGGCGCACAGCACGATGCGGCAGAAGCTTGCAAAACGCTTGGGCCGGACCATCAAGGCACCGCCCAATCGGTCTGCAATAGAATGGGATGGGGGCGCGCAGGCAGAACTCAGAGTTCACCCAGAGGGTCCTGAATGCATATTCAGCAACATTGCCAGCTTCTTCCGGGAGCCCTTGCAACCCATTGTCAACGCTATTGAGGCGCGCTTGACATGACATGCCAGAAATCATTTACTGAAAGATTTGCTTTCGGTCACCTTGCATGCAAAGGTAGACACTCTAGGGTTATTGCCACAATTTCTGCTCTATGCAGTGCCATGTGAAAGAAAGTCCTGACACGGTAGTGTGGTAGCTGCAACGTGCGGTGTGCTGATCTCATCAGATGTTGAACTAGTGTTAAGGGGCTAAGCTAGCTACTGCCGGGCCAGGCTAAGATCAGGCCCCATTGGCCGGCAATGCGCATGCAGAGTGACGCACCACACTGTCCACACACTCCAACCTACACAGACTCCACGCATGCACGCACGCCGTCCGCTGCAAGGCTGGCACCTTCACTGGGAACGTCATGGAAGTCTTGGGTCCCGCCGTCAAGACAAAGAAGGCCACACAGAGGTTGGCGCCATGCCTCATTCACGGCCGCGTGTGTATGCACAAGCAGGCCCGCTCGCACAAAGCAGGGACACCCTGCACCGACTTCTCCAAGCAGGGCGGGCGCCTCGGCCTGAAAGGCAAGACCAGCGTCCACCTGCTGGCCTGGTTCAGCATGCGCCTGGACCTTGAAGAGGAACAAATCATACAAGAAAACGTGACTGACTTCCCGCTAGACCTGATGGCCGAATACCTGGGCCCCGTCTATGAGATGGAAAGCGCCATCATAGACCCAGTTGACTACGGGTTCCCGGTGCGGCGCAAGAGGCAGTGGATAAAGCTACGGCACAGGGTCAAGACCCGCCTCTTCAAGATGCCCTTCAACACCGTTGCCCGCATGTTTGAGCGCGAGTGCCGTATCACCTTCCGCGCCCTGTTGGTCGGCGACGGCTTTGGCACAGAGGGTTATGCGGAAGTCGAGTGGTGCTCCAAGCGCCAGAGCAGCAGGGCCAAGGGCCAGGTTCCGACCGGGTGGAAAGACGGTGAGAGCCCCTACGAACAGGTCCTGAGCCAGGCCGAATACGACAATTTGAAGCTTGCCCGTTCAAAGGCACCGGGGAGGGCCTTCATGCTCGGACAGAACTTCGAGATCCGCAATGCTTCTTCCACCCGCACGACCCTCCAGACGATTATAGCAAATGTGCACTTGCTGTACTCAGATATGGACGAACGCTGGTTCTTGTGGCGGGAATTGCTGCTGGCGCAGGGTGTGCCCATCTACCCGCAGGTCAGCGACAACAACATCACGAGCAGCTACCACATCAACCGGAGCCGTAACATTGTCCAGTGCCGGAGGCAGGCCGGCAACGGCATGAATGTGTTGTGCGCAGGTCTCGCTGAGGTCTTCGGGCGTTTGTACATAGAGCAAACCAGGAGGCCTGTGCTGACCCGGATCCTGAAGT
This sequence comes from Pyrocystis lunula, assembly GCA_037576205.1. Taxonomy (NCBI): domain Eukaryota; class Dinophyceae; order Gonyaulacales; family Pyrocystaceae; genus Pyrocystis; species Pyrocystis lunula. The sequence continues at coordinate 7,357 of JAPIWU010298978.1, read as the reverse complement.
TCCGCAAGAGCCGCGAGCCCACGGACGACAACCCGGACGACTTTGCGAACCAACATGACCGCCCTCTGATCGGTTAGGCTACGGCCCGCTACGGCCACAGACATACGTCCGTACGTGTCAGTTAATCGATTGGCGGGGTCTGCGATCTACATGCTTTGAATGATGATGCTTTGGATTCTTTGGATTCGTTGGGTCCATCACTGGTCTTGCTTGGTCATGCCCCCTCAGACCGTCCTGGATTTGCGATGATTTGCGCCACCATCATGGAATCATCTTTGCATGCAACGCATGCAGCAACAACTGGGCTGCATAGCGTATCGGCCCTGCCCTACCTGCGGGATGCCTTTGGGATGTCGGCACCCGCCATCAGCAGAGCTCCTCAAAAGAATCGAAGTCAGAAGCCGGAGTAAGCACAGCTAGATTTGTGCAACGGTCTCAGAGGCCGTTGCAGCACCTTCAACGATCAAAAACCAAAACACCTGAGGGAGAGGGCGTGAGACTGAAATTCAAAGAGAGGTGGAGGCAGGCAAGCAAGCAGGGCCAGAAGGGACGGAAAAGGGGATAAAGCAATATGACACCGCTCGTGCATCTTCAATTCATTGGTAAGCCTAGTGTGCCAGATTGTGCGACTGTCTCAGAGGCCTTGTAGCACTTCCAGTGGTTAGAACCGAAACCGGGAGCAGGGGGAGCGGCTGAAATTCAAAGACAGAATGAGGCAGGCAATCAAGCAGAGCCAGAAGGGACGAAAAGGGAATGAGGCAAGATAGAATGATTGACCGACTGCGAGGGCTTGGCCTGCGGAGGTGAACGAGAAGACGGGCGGCTTGACAGAGGAAAGCAAATTGCGCACAGGGTCCAAATGGGATGGAGTTCACAAAGCACATTTTAGCGCGTGTGGGTGGGAGTCACAGCTTGCAAGCGCATATGGCACCGTTCGGGAATCTGCATAGAGGCCAATGTGGGCTCGATGGCTATCGCACAAGACAGCGAAGCCTGGCAAACACATGGGGCCCGATTTTGCACTCAACAGTGCTACTGGCTAAAGGCTTCACCGGCTTCGGGCAGAGACCATCAGGCCGCATCCTCGCTCGGGCGGTCCGGGAGAGAGAGAGAGAGACAAACAAAAGGGCTTTTGTTTTCGAAGTAATGCAGGAAAAGCAAGGTGGGCTGGACATGCGGCCACTGAGAGACACGGGATAAACTCAAGACTAGTTTTTTCAATTGCCGCAACTGCCGCCGCCCCCCACCGTGCCTCTTGCCTCTTCGTGCCATGAGCACGAGCACGGGGAGCGCGAGTACGTCTTCCAGTTCCAGGTTGGCACCGGCGGAGGACAGCAAGGACCCGGACGCCGTGAACGACCTAGACTCCGCGATGGGGCGGCTGTATGGCAACCACCTCGGCAACGCAGAGCGCTTCGGCGAAGTCACCGGCAAGCTACTGCTGAAGAAAATCTTCGAGCTTTATGCGGACCGCACTGTGCGCTTGATGGGGTTAACCGCACAATGTTTTTGTCATGCGTGCGCCTGTGCGCGGGTTGTACGGCGGTGTTCTCTGTTCTTCCTTCTTTAATCCGAGTTCTCGCTGTCTTGGCCCGGCTCTCTTAGTCTCCTGCCTCCACTGATGATCTATCCTGTGGCCCCAGGATTGTCCAGCTTCATTTTCTGGTGTTTTGTTTGGAAACTACATCGCAGACATGCCTCCATGAGGTCAAACCGCAGATAGGATTGTCCAGCTTCAGGGCGCGCGCAGCACTCCGCACGGGCATACTGGCCTGGCATACAGGCACACGCGGTGCACCAATTTACATTGAACCCCGGCAGGAGGAAACCAACAAGACCATCCCTTGGTACACGCAAGATGGGCAGCACAGGATGTTGGTTCCGCATGAGCTGAACCAGAGACGGCAACAGGTGGTGACTGGCAGGTACGTGGCCAGCGTACTCAAGTATGGGGTGATGGAGCACGTACGAGGAGAACCGTGGGCGCAAGAGCCTCGCGAACCCGCTGCCCTCTACCCCTACCGCTTAATTACTTTCAAGAGCGTGTCCGAGTCGGTCTACGAGGCACACGCACTTCACAGTGACAACGAGTACGTGCAGGCCACAATCGCATCAGGCTTGTCCAAGGTGACGGTGTTCACCCGGCGCATGCCGGACAAAGTCACAATGTGGCTACGGGACATCCACAACAGCTTCCACGAAGGATCAAAGTACGGGTTCATGGAGTTGATGCTGGACACCGATGGGATCACGCAGGAGTGGGTGGCGCATCGAACCCGCAATCATATCACTGTCAGATCGGGTGGTGGAGCCTCTGCCTACGACCAGATGTGTTGGGACTGGATCAAAAAGAGCCACCCTGGAAAGCTGCAGAGCTGGAACCAATACCTGCACATCAAGAGCGTCATCGCGACGATGAGAAAATACAGCGTGTGGGACGCCTTCCAAGAGTTCTGTGCCCTCCGGGTGGATTACCTGAATCCACGCCTTCAGACAGAGGTTGTTGTCACACTGATGCACGAACTGGCGGTGATGCTGTCTCGCAACTTCGGGGGCGGGGGCACCGATGATCTCAAATTCATGTTGCTGGCTGGCTTCAAGTTCTTGGTACCCGGATTTCCAGCACACGCGCACGCGCGCCAACCGCGAGCTCACACTGAGCACAGACTTGGCATCACTGTGTCACAGTGACGGTGATGTCTCAGTCCATGAGCACACACTGAAGCAAACACGCATTCCTGATGTTCGGGCTCAGATCGAAGATGCTTTGTAAGAACTTTTTTTAATTCAGAAATCTCTGAATCAAACACAAATTACGATGTTCGGTCCCAGATTGAAGATGCTATGTAAAAACTTCGCCTCACCCTTGCCCTCGGGGCCCTCGCACCCTCCACCTCCCCGCCAATCTCTGGTACGTAGTGTTGCATTGCTGTGTGTGCATTATGAGTTGCAATAAGGTACCGACTGAGAAGCTGATGGCCTGTGATGCGCTGGTGCCCTGGATCTTCGACCGGAGCAACAAAGAGAGCACCGAGAAGATGCAGCTTGTTCTCACCAGCATGGAGTCCAGTGTCCTCTATTGCGCCAAGGCCCCCAAGGCCAACAACAAACGCAAGCGTGGCACTGACAACGATCCTGGCGCTGACTGCGCTGACAGTGCTGATGATCGTGATGCTCAGGCCACCGCAGAGGCTGAGGGCGCTGAGCAGGCTGGCGAGGACCGAGCCGAGGACGGAGGCGAGGCCAAACGCAACAGGGGCAGCCGTCGCGGCGGCCGAGGCTGCGGCCGCGGCCGCCGGGGGCAGCGGCGCAGGTTGACCCTTGGCGCGGCTCCTAAAGAGGAGGTGATGACATTGGCGACTGCGAGCGGCCGGTCCAAAGTCTGGCTTGATGACGTGGTCGCTGCGATTGAGCACGCTGAACACACCGCCTACTCCTTGACCCCCGGGCCGCTCGACGAGAAGTCCATGCAGGCCACAAAAGAGATGGTCTACACCTTGTGTCTGGAGTTTGCTTGGCAGGGCCAAGTGGTCTTCCAAGGGACCACTTTCACCAAGTGGTCTCTGTTACGAAAGGAAATGAAGGCCATCATCACCAAGGCGCACTCTTCAGGTCAGGCTGCCACAGGCACGGCAAACACGGTTGAGCTTGCAAGCGGCCTGGCGGAGACCGTGACAGTCGCAGCCGCGGCAACGGAGTCACAACAACCCCCCAGGGCGTCCGCGCGCTTGGAGGCGTTTGTTGACGAGAACGGGACTGTCATCCCTTCCGTCAAGGCCTTCCTCGACGCCAACCCCCTGCTGAAGAACATTCGCTCCCACATCGCTTTCAACACCTTTGTGTTGGACTTCAACAAGTGGAGCGCCTTGCAGGCCACCCTGACTACTAGTGCCGCTGCGCAGAAAATGCGGGACCTCATCGACGCAGTCCTTCCGCCTGCCTGCATCGAGTTCTTCGTCTTGGCCAGCGAGGCTTTGGAGGAAAACGGCGAGCTTCCGACACTCCTTGCTGGTGTCATTACACCGGACATGCTGGCAAAAATCATGGAGATCAGGTCCGCCTACTGCATGCAGCTCATGCAGCAACTGGGTGAGTGCGGTGACCTACCGGCGGAGTGCGTCAATGCCGCCTTGGTCTACAACACCGGCACGATCGCAACTGAGAATGGCTCCTCCAGAAAAGCGGTCACTACCAGCACGAAGGAGGTGGTTGTGGCGGTGGAGTCACACATGGCAGCTACTTCTCCGACTACTTGGGTGGAGACATGGGCAAAGATCATCACCATCCTGGGCAACTGCTGCGCCGACCGGAAGATCTCAGTAGCCTCGTTGCCCCAGGCCATTAAGCAAATCGAGGAAATGGCCAACAAAGTTATCCCAGCCTCGCCAGCCCGACCGCAAGCTCCGGCAGCGGCGGCTGCCAAACCGTCACCTACACCAGCGGCCCCGTCGACCATCGCGGCAACTGCGTCATCGGCGGGAAGCGTGGCAGACGCGGCGGAGGGACCTGAGCATGGGCTGGCGGAGGCGGCGCCAGAGGATCGCTACATTCCTATCGGCACCATCTTGAACTTCAGGGCTGCCACGGCCGCGAAGCGAGTCCTCTCCGATTCGGCGGACTGGAAGGAGATCTCGGATCTGGGCGTTCGAGGCCCGTGCGGCGCTGCCTTCTTGCGCGCCTTCCAGCTCAAGCTTGAGGCCTTGATCCACGGCGTTGCCTTCGAGGACAGCAGCTTCGAGGACAAGTTCGCGCTCAACTTGGGCAGGAAGCCTCCGACCTTGAACGCGCAGGAGTTCGCCGCTACTGACAAGTTTGAGATGCACTTTGCGGGTGGCCAATATAATTGACAGATGGCTACCGATGATGTAGCTGTGGCAGGCTGTAGCAGATATCACATCTTATCGATCCATCTCTCTGTCTCTCTCCCTTCCTTCCTCGTTCCCTTCGCGGTCCAGTTGACTTCACCAGGGCCATGTCCAGCTTCCCCATTTGCAACTTCTGCGGCATGGATGTCTATTTGTGCAAGGGTGATACGGGCACCCTGGAGAAGAGCGATTGCATCGTCCCGAGCTGGATGGCAACAGTCGTGGAGACTGACAGGGAAGCCAATGTGGAGGTGAAAAAGCAGGAGGTTCCCATAAACAGAGTGAACGATGAATGAAATGAGAGCATGATACCTCACCCACCCCGCCCGCCCAGTTTTGTTCGCACGCAGCACCTCACTTCAGCGCTGATCACTGCATGAATCTGTGATGCTGATGCTCTACATGTCACATTTGGTTTGTGTCCACCTCACCAAGTCGATCACGGCCGAGCTGGACACGAGTGGCGATTGCTTCGAGTTCGACCTGTCGTGCAAGCCGCCCCACAAGCCCTGCTTTACCTTCCCTGTGTCGTTCTACTTTCTCACCCCCAAGACACATATCCCTTCCAGCTCCTTGGGCAAGAACATCGAGATCAAGCGGGTGAGGCACTCAGAAGAGATCACGAACACGAAAGCCCGCCGGGGGGCAAACAGAAAGGGCGTTGATGCAGAGCTGGCACAATTGATTGGTGTCGCAGGATTTAACTCATTTGTGCACGCCGGGCAGGACGACTCCAACTCCAACCCCATCCAGAAAACGAAGGCGCAGCGGCGGGACGAGAAGTCTGCCGCCCTGGAGAAGAGAAGGGCAAGGCACTTGCTCACTTGAGTGGCAATGGCAGCGCACGGCAATAGCGAGGGGAGCCGGTAAGGCTGCATCGGCCTTGTGTGTTTGTGTTGCGCATCTTCTTAGGTTGGATATGGATATCATGTTGTGTTTTGCATTTTGCTGCAAGTTGCATTCCTGATGCAGCCTTACCCCGCCGTCCCATCGGGCACTCAGCAGCTCGGTCTTCGGGCAAGGGAGTCTGAGGTTTAGTCTTGAGGGTTGGCATTGAATTCAGATCATCCGGGCAGCTCCTGCAGTGATGCAAAATGAGAATAAAAAATCGCAAGGGGGTTCACATTGGGCTCCTCGTGCTCAAGGGGCACACCCCTCTTCCGTCACACTAGATCTGTTTCGCGGGGCACTCCCCCCGCACTCGTTTGACCCATCCCGGAGCGTCTGCCCGGCCGTCCAAGGAACATAGACATAGGCTTGCGGACCAAATCTCTGGCTTAACACTGAGCTTGTATCAAGTGGGGCGCTAAAGATTTAGCAAAAGTGCATTTAAGAGAATATACATTATTAGGCATCTTTTTCGTAATATAATCACCAAGTGGGTGCATGCTACGAGTGTGACGTAAGCATTGAGCTTCGAAACAAGCGTACACACTATGCCCTCGAAGGGAAAACCAAAGGTAACCTCGGTAATCCTTCTCGGCGGGCCTTGGGGGCCTCAATGGACCAAGGGGCCCTCTGGAGGCCTTGGGAAGGCCCTGTTGGGCCCTACATGGGGCGGGATGTGGCCGGGCTCCTGTCGGAATGGCTTCGCCCAGAAGGGAGTTATGGACATCCTCAGGAATCGCCACACGCCATACCAATACATCGTCGCCCACACTATCACAACCTTCCCGGCTTGCTGCTTGATTCTGTGAATTTTCGTTATGCATTTTCATAGCACACACACTGATTTTCTAGACCTCCAACATCATAACAATACACATTTTTGCGAGCGCCCAGGCCGTTGTGTGGGGTCGATCCCCCACGGTCAGGATTCTGGGCGGGCCCCGCTCAAACCAGTGGTGCATGTATGTGCGACCAGCCCAGCGTATGCTTTACCGATGGAGAGCTCAGCACAGTGGCGTTGCCCTCAGCGTCCGGATCCTCCTCCTTGGCCATGTCCTTCTCGGAGAGGAATTGGTAGTCGAGGTACACTATGGGCAGGCTCTCCTGCTGAGACCGTGTGTACGGCTTCTCCCTGCCACGCCCCATCACGCACGGCCCACACCAGGGCGCGCAGTGAGCGTGCCCCATCCAGGACGTGTCTCTCTCGGTCCTCGCCCGAGGGGAGTGCAGGCGCCGCTGGCGCTCGCGGGGAAGCCGACTCGGCCCCCATCCAACGCCGGCACCTCCAGGTCCTCGGGAACGACCTCCTGCTCGTCCATCTCATCGTCGGGGCCGAAGGGCCTCACGGGCAGGTCCGTAAGCTCCCGGTCGTCGCCGGGCTGGGGCTGCAGCAGGTCCGTGAACGGGGACTCGTCACTGAACGGCGCAACGAGCCGTGAGGGAGGAGGGCACCCTTCGTCTGAAGTGTGCACGGCCCAGGTCCACCCAGAAGCATCAAAGGGGATCAGAGGCAGATCCCCAAGCCAGGGCCACACGCGGAGCGCTCAAATGATAGGGGGAGAAGCCCAGAGTACTGGCAGCAGGAGGAGGCATGGAGGCATTTC